>VMDO01024057.1:0-30386 GCA_007922755.1 Pedetes capensis
CGCACATCCGCGCAGGCGCACATCCGCGCAGGCGCACATCCGCGCAGGCGCACATCCGCGCAGGCGCACATCCGCGCAGGCGCACATCCGCGCAGGCGCACATCCGCGCAGGCGCACATCCGCGCAGGCGCACATCCGCGCAGGCGCACATCCGCGCAGGCGCACATCCGCGCAGGCGCACATCCGCGCAGGCGCACATGCACACACCAGTGAGAGAGGCTGGCCACGCCTGGTCCTCGCTGCTTATCTGTTAGGCATACTGACCAGTCCATCATGCTGTGGACTAAGGGTGTAGTTCTGGAAGCTGGCTGCTTGGATGTGGTCCTCCACTCCACGCCTCACTAACTTGTGGGCACGTTATAGAACCTGTCTGTGCCTCAGTTTCCTCATATGCAAAATGGAACTGATTTGCATTCAGTAGAATTCTATGAGCATTAAACAAGATAGTCCATGTCAACCAGTTAGGACAGTGCCTGACCTGCCCCATTCAATGTTAGCTCATAGTATCCTCCGAGCCATTAACAAACAAAAAGGAGATGAAATGCATAATGGTCACCAAAATGTCCTAAAACTTTTTTTTTTTCAGTGCTAGGCACTAAACCCAGAGCTTTTGCATTCTAGGCAAATGTTCTACCACTGAGCTGCACCCTCAGCCCTCTAAAGACATTCCTTAAAGAGGTCCTGTGCTTTAAGAAGTTGCATCACCGGGCTGGGATTGTAGCTCAGTAGCAGAGCAGGTGCTCAGCATGTGTGAGGCCCTGGGTTCAATCCTCAGCACCACAAGACTATATTGCTATAGACTTTCCGTGACTTACTGAAGATAGTATTTCCTCTGGGCCTAAGTCTTTTCCAGTCAGGATCTGCAGTGAGTACCCTCTATATTTCAGGCTCAGTTCTAGGTACTGGGCCGCTGTGTTGAATATGATAGTCACGTCTCCCGTTCTCCAAGAGTTCATTTCCAGGGGAGGGAGACGAACTAGAAATTAGTAGATAAGTAACAAGTTTTTCCAGAGTCATGAGTTTTTGCTAGGGATGGAAACAAGGAGAAGACATCGCAGTGTTTTAGAACAAGCTGAATGTGGTGGCCTGCACCTATAGTCCCAGCACTCGGGAGGCTGAGGCAGGAGGATTAACACAAGTTTGAGAGCAGTAGAAGCTACACAGTGAGACCCTGTCTTTAAAAATAAAAAACAAATAGAATGGGTGGCCAGGGACACACTAGCTGAGGTTGTAATGTGTAGGCAAAGGCAGGATTGACAAGCAAGAGAAAGACAAGCCGGGCAGAGGGAGTGGCTGGAGCAGAGGCCCGAGGCTGGGAGGTGCTGGCAAGCTCTAGGAGCAGAGAGAAGAGCGGTGTGGCGGGGACACTGGAAGAGAGGGGTTTAGGGAGCTGGAACGGGGCTCACTGTCAGCGATGCTAACCATCCCGCAAAACGCCCGGACTTCCCAGGCATCCTGTCTCTCTGCTCCAGCGAGACATCTCCCCATCCTCGGGGGCTAGCCTGCTTCTGCCCAGGTCTGCCCTGAACACTGCCGAGCTCTTCCTTCCTGCCCGCTCCCTGCTTGGTGGCACCTTGAAGGGACCCACAAACCAGGCCAGCCACCAGATAGGCTGACATCAGGAGCCAGGTCCTTGGAAAACTCAGAGCGACCTCCCAAGGTTATGACGACTCATGCAGATCTCAAGTTCAAGTCCTTGCTCGGCCACCAGCTGTGCTCAGTGGCCCAGAGCACATTCCCCACCCTCTCTGGCAGCAGCTGTTCTCACCTGAGACCAGAGGCTGAGGCCAGGGTTCCTGGGCAGAAAGAAGAGGACACACACGTCACCATTTTCTCCTGGCCTCTGCATCACAAGCGCCCAGCCAAAGAGAAGCTCTTCTTCTTTCCCCCTAGGTGAATCCCACCCTACTGCTGGTTTTAAGGGCCTCTCGTCCGTTGATCTGTCTGTCTGATTTGAACACCCCTTTCTTGCAAGCCGGGGCTGGGATTTAGCTCAGTTGGTAGAGCGCCGCTCTGCAGTCTCTGAGGTCCTGAGTTCGATTCCCAGCACCGCAAAATGGGAGAAGGATGTGGCAACCCACTCCCAAGGCAATCCTGAAACAGTCATTGAAAACCCTATGAGGGTCACTATGAGTCGGACATGACTCAATGGCACCTGACAACACTCCTGCGAGCCAGGCACGGTGACCGGCCGCTGTTCCCCGTCTGGAGGCTCAGGGGCTCCTTCTTATGGTGGCCCTGGCAGCGCCTGCGGCTGATCCCGCCACGTCTGGTTAGGTCCCTCAGCACTCTACGTAGGAAGCCACCAAAGCCCTGGCCTAGGCGGCCTCCACCTGAGTGGCGCTGCCCCACCACCCTGCCCGGAGCGCACAGCCCCTCTGAACCGGAGCAGAGTTGCTGTGCTGAGCCTTAACGAGGACTCAGCCAGGTGCATTTGCCATGGGCCCTGCTGGAGGCAGAGAGAGGGGATCGGGCTGAGGGGGACCCACCGCTCTGAGTCCTTCCCACTGCGGCCGTTGCAGCCAGAGGCCCTGCGGTACCGCGACTTCAAGCAGCCTCTGCCCACACACGCCGCATCCCACAAGCCCACCAGCTGCTGGGCACACACTGCCATCTGAGGCAGAATCAACATCAGATGTCGGGAGGCCAGGTGGCTGCCAGCGCGGGGCAAGGGGGGCGGCAGGCCGGCCGTGGGAAATGTCACTGTTTATTGCTTTCCCGTCCCCCTCAACCCTCAGCAAGCAGACGCTCCAAAGAGCAATAAAGTTATTTCCCCCATTTCCCAGGGTCCAGGACCCAGTCATCACGTCTTCCTGAAGGGCAACGAGCCTGTCTTTAACCCTGTCCTCTTTGGCAGGTGTGTGTCACGGTGGCTTCCAGAAGCATCTGTGGGCTGCAGGCTCCCTCTGTGTAGACACCTCCGTTCTGGGAAGGCCCCGGCACCTTTTCTCCTCCAGCCCCTCTGGAACCCACTAAGTTATCTTAATTACTGCTCCTCCCTGCCCTCTGCCAAGAAGCCGGGAGATTTATAATTGGATCAGGAAAATACTTGCCGCGGTTTCTCTCCTTGCCTCTCCAGCTCTCTGTGAAAGTCGCATCTCCATGCCACTTCTGGGCATGAGTGATGACGTGGGTACACAGCCTTCATGCGGCACACCAGTGGGTGTCATTTCTCAAAGCCCGGACAACGGGGAAGAACTTTGTGAGAGAGGAGTGGGGTTTCTGTTGGGTTATTGGGCTCCATGCCTCCTTCCCCTCCCCTGCCCCAAGAGGCTGTGAAAGAGAGACAAGCTGTTTTGGGAGACGGCCCTCGCACAGATACATCCTTCTATTGGGATTTGGGGATGTGCCTTCTAATCCCCTTCCAGGGCATCTGCAGACCTATTAGAACGTGCCATGGCACCACCGTTGTAGTCAGCCAAGCACAGCATGATCCCCAGGCATCCTCGAGTCCTGGATTGATCACCGTTGGGTCCTGGACCAGAGGAATCAGACGTCCCTGGGCCTAAGCCTGGCTTATCCATTCCCAGGGCTGGGCTGTGCTAAGGGAGCTCTGGCCAGGGCTAGGCTTTTGGAAATGGCTTCCTTCTAGTGGCAACTCATCTGCCAAGCAAGCTGGCCAGCCCCTGGTCCAGGATGGCAGTCCTAGAGAGCAGAGGCTGCCCCGCACCAGATGGTCTCCCTGCACACCAGCTCCTAGCTGGCTCCCGGCCGCCCCACCCTGGAAGGCTGTCTCTGCACTTGGCTCGGCAGATCCACCCGGGATGTTTAGCCTCCAGCACTTCCCCAGGGTGCAGCCACAATGAGGCACTGAACGGTGCTTCCTGGGACACGTTAACCTTGGAGTGGGGAGACCGCACAAATACTCTTGAGCACTTTTGAGCCTGAATGCGGACCCAGGGCGCAATCCAGGATGCTCCTGGGCAAAATGAGACAAATGAACAGACAGCCTGCACAGCACAGAGCTGGGACTTCACCAGTGGGTCCTGCTGCCAGGTTTTCCTTGGTGAACTTCCCTTTCTGCTTGATAAGTCGTAGAAACTGTGCTGGAGTTTGCTGCGGTCTTGGGGAGGAAGAGAAACGTGGAGTCCAGAAATCCGTGAAGGCTGCACTAAGGTTATAAATCTCACCATTCCTGGGTCAGCGTTCCTGGGTTGCTCATGGCACAATTTCAGGCTCCCCTTTGAGGGCTGATTCCAGCGCCCGGGCCACTCCTTTCCTCTGGATCCACCATCTTGGGCTTTAAGGTGCCATGGTACCCACCAGGGTGGATGGGAATGGAGAGAAAGCACATGAGAGATTGCATAGCATATTTGACGTGGAGTATATCCCACACCTTATACCCCATTGCCTGCAGTCGTAGCCCTGTGGCATCCAATCCCATCAGATCTCTGAAGCTAAGCAGGATCAGGCCTGGTTAATACTTAGATGGAAGACCGCCTGGGAATACCAAGTGCTGCAAGCTTGGGAGAAGGACACAGCAATCCACTCGCAAAAATGAATCCACCATTGAAAACCTTATGAACAGCAGAGAAGCACTGACAATAGTGTTTCGCTTGTATGTAGGGTCACTATGAGTCAGATGCTGACTCGCCGGCACCTACCAACAACAACAACAGCAACATACCCCATTGTCCTGAATGGTTGCATGCCCCAACCCAGCTACAGAGAAGCTGGGAAGGAGTCAGATCCTGATATAGGCAACAGCTGGCGATCTCTGTGACAGAGGTTACCACAGAACTGCTTTAAAGAAGGGAGAGTAAGGAAAGGACAAGGAAACTACGCATTGCATCTGATCCCATGAAGAACTGCCGAGGAGTCTGCGGCCACACCGCCCTGAGCGTGCCCATTCTCGCCTGATCCCAGAGGCAACGCAGGGCTGGCCCTGGTTACTTCCTGGACAGGAGAGCTGGAAGGGAATTCACAGAAGCCTTATGAAGGCACCTCTCAACTCTTCATTCCGTGTATGAATCTGTAAACACCTTGGGCCACAGCCTCACATCACAAGCGTGTTCTGACTGGGCGGTACCGGAACCCAGGTTCTGCTGCTGCAGCTCCGCCCTTTCTGTTCCATTCAAGAGAGCACTTTAGGTGAAGGGAGTGAAAATGGTTATGATGAGGGAAAACACCCTCATGATATTCCAATTTTGCATCCTTTCAGTGGAGTTCATTTACAAATTCGTTATTTTATTCAGTGGATATTTAACCAATATTTATTGATCAGACTGTTCCAGGTGAATTTGTCACAGTAGTGAATGGGAGTAACAATAGCTGAAATTATTAAGGCATGATTACCACGTAGAAAGTACTTACAGTTCTAGGTGTGTTACATGTATTGTTGTTGTTGTTGTTAGGTGCCATCGAGTCATTATCCAACTCATAGCGACCCTATGTACAACAGCCAAAGCACTATTGTCAGTGCTTCTCTGCTATTCATAGGGTTTTCAATGGTGGATTGATTTTTGTGAGTGGGTTGCTGGGTCCTTCTCCCAAGCCTACAGCACCTGGTGTCCCAGGTGGTCTCCCATCCAAGTACTGAACAGGTCCAACCCTGCTTAGCTTCCGAGATCTGAAGGGATTGGAAGCCACAGTGGTATGGCTACAGGTGTTACATGTATTAACTAATCATGACGGTAGCATTTTGGTATGGATACTATTATTATGCCCATTTTAAAGATAGAAAGACAAAGGCACAGAGACTATAAATAACATGTGGATGTTTCCCAGGAAGGAAGTGGCAGCACTAAAATCCTAATCCAGGCGGGGTAGCGCCAGAGTCCTCGCTGTTAACTCCAGCTCAGAGACGAAGGCCCCACACCTGCAGCTTACATTCTTCCAAGTGGGCTGAATTGAGATACATCAGCTCCCATAGCCTGTCACACCCTGCTGTCCCCGTGCCGTATTTGAGAACCACGGCCAGCAGATTCCTCCATCAATGAAAACTGCCCTCTGGCTTCCACAGAAGGACCCGGAGGAGCCAGCCCAAATAAATGTCCTCCCTCCACTCTGAAAAATGCCTTCTCCCCCAAGTAATTTGATTGGTCAGACACCAGGCACTGCAGCTAGTCCTCAGCCATTTCCGTGTGCCTCGGCTGGCCAGCCAGTTTGGCGAGAGATGACAAATGCCCAAATTAGTCGTGAGCAATGGCCCTGCACAGGTAATCACCTTCCCCCCACTTTTTCTCAGGGGGGTGATAAGTCGGACCCCAAATGAAGCCTATTCTTCTCACCTCAGCACCAAGCAAGGTACAGTCATCCTTCTGGCTGACAGCCGTCTGTAGACACGGGTCTTTGTGGTTGGACATTAAGGAGGTTGCTAAGGAACAAATGCTTTGGGTACAAAGGTCTCCGGAAGCAGCATCAGTTTGTCATATGGCTCTGAATCATTTGTTTTAGCCCATAACGGCAGCCGTGACCAATGGCGCACGGGGCAGAGGGGGCTAAAGGAAAACGATTATTTCCCGAGCTGGCGGGGAGGTTCCCAGGTCTCAGGCAGCGGTCATCTGCCGTTTCCCCGCACGTAACACGAGGGCCACACGCTGCTCCCCTGTGACCGCTCAGATTCACAAGTAGGTGACTGAGTCGCTGGGTGCTTTAACCATGCTTACGCTCTTCCACACACTGCCCCAAGCATTCTCTCCTGTCAGGCCTGGAACTGGGTCCCTGAACATTACTTAGGTGCCCTTAGCCCCACTATGGAATCCAGAAAGAGTGAAAATAGATTCACGGGCAGACAGCAGCCAAGTGTCGGAGTCAGAATCCAAACCCAGGCTGATGTGATGGCCAGGCCATTGTGCTTAAGATTATAGAGTCTTTTGTTTTCCGAGATCGCATTGCAGATGGAAAAACTGGCACGTGTAACTTAATGGCGGGAAAGTCACATCAGGAGACCCCCGGAGCTTCATTCTGTGAAGTCTGTGGAAGCGGTTGTAGTTGATGGCTGCAGCCTCGAAAACCTTCTGTGGAGGCAAGGCAGTGCGCACGCTTAATCCTGCAGGGGTGGTTTTTGTCTGCGAGAGACCCACACTTTGAATGTTCGCCAGGAGTCAGAGTGCAGGGGCTTTTCAGTGCGGTGATTTTGAAAGCGTTCACAAGATTAGCCCTTCTCTACCAGGGGTTCATCGATTTTCTTGTCACCGAGTCAGAGACACTGGTGTCCTCTGTGCCTTTTGCTTCATCCTCCCTGTCCAGCCCACGGTCAAGGCCTGTCTCGTCTCCTCATTCACTGTCCTAATCAAACTCTCCACTCCACCCGTGTCTGCCATCCCCACTTCCTAACCAGCATGCCAACTAGCTGCTCTCAGCCTCCCCTACAGAACATTTCATATCCTACCTGCAAAGACTCATTCCTCAAAGCTTTCCTTTATCACACCTAGCCCCCACTCAAGAGTGTTCAGTGGCTCCCACTTGCCCGCCATAAGATTTAGCCTGTTATTTAGAACAGGCCTGTCTTGGATAACCCTTGCTCTTCTCCCTCTCTCATCCCTAGTATCCCCAGTTGACTATTCTTTGTCTTACCAATCTCTGCCACCTCTGAATCTGGTTTCCACTGGACAGAGTTCAACATTGCATTGCTGTTTTATCCAAATCCAGCCGCTGTGGGGGTGTGGGCATTGCAGTTGAAAAGATCTATGTCTAGTTTTGGCTCAACCAGTTAGGAGCTGTGTGACTTTCGACAAGTTGCTTGACTTTGCTGAGCTTCAGTTTCCTATACCTATAAAATATAGTTGCAGGCTGGGAATGCAGCTCAGAGAAGTGTCGCATGCATGAGGCCCTTGGTTCCATGCCCAGCACTACATACAAATGTGTGTGTGTGTGTGTGTGTGTGTGTGTGTGTGTGTGTGTGTGTGGTACCAAGAGAAGGCTTCTTCATGAATTGAAGAAAATGATGATAATGGTACTGGCTGATGTGTTGTATGTTGGCTGTGTGCCAGACACTGTTCTTAATATTGTCTTAATCCTCACAGCCATCCTATAACGTAGGTACTATTATTTTCAGTTTTGCAAATGGAGAAACTGAGGAAAAGATAGGCAAAACTAATGTGAAGCCAGGATCTTGCCCAGCAGCCTGGCTCCACAGCCCTCATTCTTACTCAGTCCCCTGTTCCCTCTTCTCCTGGAAACGAGCAATACATAGTTGCTGGTAACAGCAGTCGGCAGCTCCTGATCTCACGTTCCTGCGGAACCTGGTGCATTTTGGAATTAAGAATTTAGGAAATTATAGAAGGGTTATCCTTGGCATACACTATGTAATATACAACATCCCAGTGGAATCTGGAGCAACAGTCCAGGTCTCACACAACACACACACACACAGACACACACACACACACACACACACACACACACACACACCAGAAAAGAAAAACTTTGAGTTAAAGACTTTTGCAGGGCGTGGTGGTGCACATCTGTAATCCCAGAATTTTGGGAGGCAGAGGCAGGAGGATCGCAAGTTCAAGACCAGAGGCAGTCTGCATAATTTAGCGAGACCCTGTCTCAAAAAAAAGTAAAAAAATGGGCCAGGGGTGCAGCTCAGTGGTCCAGCACTTGCAGAGCATGCAAGCGGGAGGCCCTGGGTTCAACCCACAGTACCGCAAAAAAAAAAAAAAAGATTTTTCGATTTCAGAACTGCAAATAAACTGTGGTCTATTCATAGTGAAACTCATTATATTGTATGCTAATTAAAATTTTTTAAATAAAGTATACAGGAAGATAAAAAAGAGATTGTGGTCTGTAGTCATAAAATTAATAGTAAATCAGGGCTGAGGGGCATAGCTCAGTGGTAGAGCACTGGCCTAGCATGTGCTGAGATGCTGAGTTCGATCCCCAGCATTGCTAAACAATAGATAAGTAAGTAAGTAAATAAATAAATAAATAAATCATTTGGTGCTGTTGTTGTTGGGTGCCATGGAGTTGGGTCCGACTCATAGCAACCTTCATAGGGTTTTCAATGGCTGATTGTTTTGGGATTGTTTTGGGGAGTGGATTGCCACATCCTTCTCCAGATTTTGCAGTGCTGGGGATCAAACCCGGGTCCTCAAAGAGTTCAAGCAAGCAGTCTACCCATTGAGATAAAGCCCTGTCCCTGAATATTCATAGTAGTCATTATCATTGTTATAAATGGTGGCTCGTGATAATCGTAACAAGTGGTGACTGTTTGTGTTACAACTTTTGTGACTCATTGTACCAAGTGAGCTCACAGTGCCATGCTCTAAACAGAGTTCCTGGTCAGCCGATGGGCAGGAGGGAGGTGTGGGCGTGGGAGCGGCTCTGCCCCTGGTTTCACGCGCCCTGCCCTCTCTCCCCCTCCGCAGTATGACTTCATGGAGCGCCTGGACGGGAAGGAGAAGTGGACGGTGGTGGAGGCCCCCCGGGAGCGCCGCAGCATCCAGACGCTGGTGCAGAATGAGGCCGTGTTCGTGCAGTACCTGGACGTGGGCCTGTGGCACCTGGCCTTCTACAACGACGGCAAAGACAAGGAGATGGTCTCCTTCAACACGGTCGTCTTAGGTAGGTGCGGGGTCTCCCAGGGGCACTGCCATGGCAGGAGGGATGGAAGTGTCTGGGCCTCCCCTGTGCAAGACACGTGGTTGGAGAGTTTCTGTGGGATATGAGGCCACTCCAGAATCTTGCCCATAGACTCCAGCCTCGGTCTCCCAACAGGAGCTCTGAGCAAATAGGGGTGCTGCTCAAACCTCCAAAGAGCCACCATCACCCAAGGGGTGGGCAGGTGTTGGAGTCAGTCAGGGCTCAGGAGTGCTCATAAAAACTGAGGATACTTCAAAATAAAAAAGTTTTTTAAATAATCAGGGAAAGGATATATACCAAATAGGTCATATCATTATTCCCAAGTAGACACATCTCAAAATCCTTTAATTAAGTACTTATCATTTTTACCATATTTTGTTGTTGTTGTTGTTAGGTGCTGTTGAGTCGGTATCCGACTCATAGCGACCCTCATAGGGTTTTCAATGGCTGAGTGCTTCGGGATTTCCTTGGGGGTGGATTGCCAGGTCCTTCTCCCATTTTTACGGTGCTGGGAATTGAACTCGGGGCCTCAGAGACTGCAGCGCAGCACTCTACCCACTGAGCTAAATCCCAGCCCCTACCATATTTTAGTCCTGCTTTTTATTAGCTACCAAAAGAAAAGCCAGGGTTTTACCCCAAATGCCCTTTTCTGTGTTCATACAAACCCTTAAAAGGGTGATTAGCTTTAAGAAAAATTTATGAAGTTTTCTATAACAAACCCTCAGAATTTTTTTTAAGAAATCAAAGAAGCTACAGATATCATGGAGGTTATTTTGTCATTGGATTTTCATCTTCCTGATGGTTGTCATTGATCCTGCATCTGTGAACACCTGTGAAGCGGAGTGGATGGTTAGGCCCATTTCATAGAGGAATAAAGTGAGGTTCAGGAAGCTGAGTGAGTCCCTCAGGGTCCCAGGACGTGGAAATGGCATGGGCTTCTAGGCCTTGTCCATTGCCTTCCTACAACGTTGTATCAGACCCACAGCTCTTAATTGTGGGTCTCACAATTCACTGAAGAAGCCTTATTTGAATAGGTTCATAAGGAATGGCCTGGGATCTCCAGGACGAAGTCCCAGGTTTTCTTGCCCACGTCTTAACTGGGCAAGTCACTGCTCTCCCTGAGCCTGAATTTCACCATCTGTGAAGAGGTGACAACCACACCCAAAAGGGCAGTGTGAGTGTCATGACAAATGGAACATGTCTGCCTAGAGTTGGTAATCAGTAAATTAGAGGCACTGATTTTTTTTAAGAATACATCTTGGGCCAGGCAGGATTGCAAATGCCTATAATCCCAGCAATTTAGGAGGCAGAAGCAGGAGGATCGTGAGTTCAAGGCCAGAGGCATAACTTAGCAAGACCTTGACTCAAAATAAAAAATGGGCTTGGGGTGCAGCCTGGTGATAGAGCACTTACAGAGTATGTGTGAGGCTCTGGGTTCAACCCTCACATATCACAAAAAAAATAATAATAATATGTCTTGTAAAGCTATAATTTAATGATTGCATTTGAAAATTTTTTCTATCGGCCCCACAGGTTTTTCCAACAGGCTTCCTAGTTCTTAAAAGATCTATGTAATCCAAGTTGGAATTCAGACAGCAATTCTTTGGTAACCATAGCTTCAAACTTGTGTAAAATCCCAGAGAGTTTTGGTATCGACTATAGGATTGAAGTCAATCCTTCTTTTCCTTCTGCTAAGGAAAGATTGGCCATCTCAAAGCTAGCCAAATACTCTAAAGTAAGAGTTGGCACACTACAGTCCAGGGGCCAAACCTGGCCCACTGCCTGTTTTTATAAATAAAGTTTTATTGGAACATAGCCACATTCATCTGTTTTCATATTGTCTATGGCAGCTTTCCCACTGTAACGGCAGAGTCAAGTAGTTGCAACAGAGACCATATGGCCCACAAAGCCTAAATAGTTACTATCTGTCCCTCTGTGGAAAAAGTTTGCTAAGCCCTACTCTGAAGTCATGTCATAACTTCGTCTAATGAAAACCATAGAAGCAACATTCCACAAATGGAAAATTTCCAGGGCAAGGTTAGGTCCTCGTGGGGAAGAAAAGTAAAATGGTAATGACTAGCTCACAAGAGGAAGAAACTAGAAACAGATTTGGAACTACTTTGAGATGTTGAGATTTTTATACATCTTCAGTTTCAGAACATGACGAGAAATGACTTCCTTTTTGTCACCTTGTGTTTAAACTAGAAGGCTTGACGTGTTCATGACAGCGCTCACGAGGCGCGGCAGGCGGCTGGCTTAGTTGGGGTCGGTAAGGAATCAGTGAAATGGTTAAAACAGTGATAATACAGCTCAGCGGACTGCGTGACAGCCCCTGTCACAAGCCTTTGGTGTCCGTGAGCTTGTCTAGCCCATGCAGTGGGCATATGCAGTAGGCACTATGCCTGTTCTCTCCACTTTCCAGTGGGGGAGAGTGCCCAGGCTAAGCAAAGTTAAACCCCTCGCCCAAGGTCACACAGAGCCCCAAGGTCACACACAGCCAGGGAGAGGTGAGGCCAGGATCCAACTTTCCAGAGGCGATGCTCTCAAGCCACTGGATGTCTGTGGATTCTAACCAAATGCATCCCTCTCCCTCTGAACGGCAAGTTTCCTGGGGGGCCCAGATATCCAGTAAGGCTTCTGCCTCCTTTTCCTTTATCCTCGTCCACACAGACACTGAGACAGTGAGGTTCCCTCCCCCAGGCCATTACCATCCCTCGCCTGTCAGAGCTGGGAATAGCAATTCTCCCGAGAGAATTTCTCTCCTCCGGACTATCGTGGAGAGAAAGTCAAAGGTAATCGGCCTAATAGTTGGGCAGACATCTTGATAGAGCAATGATAGTAATTGGCCCGAAATGCAGGGGAAAGAACAGTGTTTTATTTGGTTCAGAGGTTCTCCCGCACGTACCTATCATCAGAACGTTCTCCATCAAGAGCAGCCAGGAGCGCCCACAACCCCCGTGATAGGAAACAGAGGGAAAGTGTTAGACGGGTGTCAACCGGTGATCACACTAAATATACCTTTGACTCGGGGCATCTTTGATGTGCTCTGTAGCGAAGCAGTGGCTTTCAGAAAGGAGCATACCCCCGGGGGGCGGCCGAGTGGTCCAAGCACCAAGAACCAAGAACGGCAGGGCCATCTGCTGGGTGAAATCCCAATTCCTGGGCCAGGGTGTGGCTCGGAGTCGGAGCAGCTGTCCAGCACATGTGACGCCCCGGGTTCCACCCCGAACACTTCCAAGAACGAACAGACAACAACAAAAAACCTCTTTCCGGTTCCCAGCCTCGTCCTCATCTCCTGCCCTGTCTTCCTCACAGAAACAAAAATCAAGTTGATACAAAGGAAGACAGATAGTTTCTCACCAGGAATATTTAATTGAAGAAGGAGACTAGAAAGGTCAGAATCCTTTAGAGTTGAGCATACCACACGAATGGTGTTTTTCCCTCAAAAACTATATAAATGCTTCAAATATAAGGCTTCAGGGAAATTAAACAATAAATCCTTTCTGCTGTGGTTTTGCCTGCAGCCATAGCCCTGTGGCATCTGATCCCATCAGATCTCAGAAGCTAAGCAGGGTTAAGCCTGGTTAGTCCTTGGATGGGGAACCACCTGGGAACACCAGGTGCTGGAGGCTTGGGAGACAGACCTGGCAACCCACTCCCAAAAAAACAATCAAGCATTGAAAATCCTATGAACAGCAGAGAAGCACGGACAATAGTGTTTCGCCTGTTGTACTCAGGTTCGCTATGAGTCGGATACCGACTTGACAGCACCTAACAACAACAACAACAAGTTGTGGTTTTTGCTTGTTTTGAATTCTCCTCCCCTTTCATGTATGTGCATGCATGTGTGTACACACACACACACACACACACATACACTTGACCACTTATCAAGCACCTACTGTATAGTAGGCATTGAGAATACCTCGGTGAACAATTTGGACCCGGTCACTTCCTCAAGGGGCTTGATGAGAGAAGATCGATATGCCTATCTAGAGCCTGGTAGGAATTAGAGGAACAAAGTAATGCTACACATCCCAGACTGAGGACAGTGAGGTAGGAAGACACCCAGGAGCCAAATGATTTTCAGCCTGAGACACAAGGCTAAATGCTCCAGGTCAGGCCTTCCAGGCAAGTGTAAGGTGTGCAGAGACCTTGATCCTCTTCCAGGAGGCGTAGTGACAAGGAGCATTGTAGAATCTCAGTGCTTTATCTCTGAGGATGTAAGGGTGGAAAACCAGGGGCTCTGGCCCCAGAAATGTCCACGTCCCCCAGACCACACACTCAGTGAGAAGCAATCCCTACCTTCCCGTAGGAATGCCTTCTGAAATCACAAGCCAGGGGATGTCATTCCTCTGCTTAAGATGGTCATTTGTTCCCCGTGGTCCCAACGTGTCTCTGTGGAGTGCAAGGCCCTGGAGAATCTGTTCCCCTGACTAGATAGCTCCAAAAGTCTGTCACTCCACTCCTGATTGATGACCCTCCAACCGTGTTCCATTCAGTTCCCTGCTGTCCCACCCCAAGGCTTTTGCATAAGCTAGCCCTCCCACTTAGAATAATCGGCTCTCCTCTGCTTGCTAGCCTATTCCAGCTTATCCTTTCACATCACCTAGATAGAATAGGGAGACCTTTAACCCGACCATCCTAAGTATCTTCCTCCTATTACCCCCTGTTCCAGTATCCTTATCACAGTTTTTACTTATTTTATTTGTTTGATTTTTTTTTTTTTTGGTTTGTATTCTCTATAACAATGGGAAGTTGTATGATAGCAGAGACTGTCTTATTCACAAGGCATCTCCAGTTTCTTGCATATAATAGTTACTCAGTTAATGCACTGCACCCTATATCAAGAAGTCTGAGAGATTATCCTAACTATAAATTAATGGATTAGCCTGCTACCATTTCATGGGTGTCATCAGAAGACATAAGACTCCTGGGTCAGAGACAAGGGGCTTTATTATGCAAAGCAATGCAGTATCCAGAGTATCAGCACGCATGCCAGTTCCCGAGCCCCGATTCCCACTGAGTAACACGAAGAGGTCCAGGCGATCCTGCATGTGTGGCAGGTTGCCTTGAAGGAGAGAAACCCTGAGCCTGCTGATCCTGAATCTCTTGGAGTGGGTAGTGAGCACGCTTATCTGTTGCCCCAGGTGGAGATGTTATCTTTGTTAAGCCAGGTAATAAGTAAGCATGCCCTTTACTCTGAGAAGACACACTCTGTCTCTCCCTAGTGTGTGCCCCGCACAGACAGCCTTGAAAAGATGTTCCAGAATATTCCAGCAGACAATGCCTTTATTCCTAAAATAGAGGCAGGAGTAACCCAGGGGGAGCTATCCCCCAACACTATGTGAAGTCTCCAGTTTCTGACCCACAAAAAAGTACCTGCTGCTCTTTGAGTGAATGAGGAGCGCATACGCCTATAGGCCTTCTCGGCCTGCCCTTATAGGGCCGACCTCAGGAGTTCCCGCCAGGAGGGGTCCCTGTTGGAAATCAAGAAGATGGCCTTGATGGAGTTTGTAGTCTTTGGTCCGATTTTGAAAAAAAGCAAATATACTCATTGAGTTCTCCTCAAAGTAACAGAAGCCAAGACCAGGCTGGTTCTGGGAGAACGGAGCTGAGAAATGAAGCACCGTAGAAAGAAGAAAGGACGGCATGGTTGGATTCTCAGGGCAGAGTGGCAGTAGGGGGAGTCAGGCCAAAGGAAAGCACAGCCTCGCCACTCTCAGGTGACTCTGGAAGGAGCAGTGAGACTTCGTGGGCCTTCACACCACATCACCCACACACTGTCCCCAGCCCAGGGTTGGGTAGCGTCACATTTTGGGCCGAGTGACTTGTATTTTTCTTTTTATCATCTCGGTAATTTGGAACCCCAAAGGGTAAATGGATTTTAAGTCAAAAATGAAAATAACAATAACATGAAAATAACACGTCGATTTCTGTGCAGACCCAAAGGAATGTGAGGTAGTTCCGAAATGATCCCTTGAAAGGTATAACTTGAGAGTCCAAATAGAAAGACAACTCACGAAGTGAGATGCTTATGCAGATTAGAGCAAATGTGTTTTTCATTAAAAAAAAAAAAGTAACAAAGGCTAAGCAGAAGGGGACTACCAGAACCTGCTACTTAGAGAACCCCAGAATCGTGCCTGACTGTGTTAGCCTAACAGGGATGCGTTCTGAGAAATGCACCGTTAGGCAGTCCCGCCATCTTGCAGACGTCATAGGGTGCATTCACAAACTGAGATGGTAGATGTAGCCCGGATGCTACAGGGCGGGTACTGTCACATACATGGTCCTCCAGTCACCACAACCTTGTAGGTGGCTCATGACCACATTTGATTTGTTCTTTTATTAGAATTCCTTAAAGCAGGGAATATTTTTACTTTATAAGCCTGCTATTAGCAACAACTGTTCTCATTTTGAAGAATTACCCTCTGTGCCTGAGACTAAAAAGTGATATCCCATATTTCAGAAGGTCTGGGATTTAGCTCAGTTGGTAGAGCGCTGCGCTGCATCTCTTAGGTCCCAAGTTCAAATCTTACCACCACAAAAATGGGAGAAGGACCTGGCAATCCACTCCCAAGGCAATCCCGAAAAACAGTCAGCCATTGAAAACCCTATGAGGGTCACTATGAGTCGGATACCAACTCGAGGGCACCCAACAACAACAACAACAACAACATATTTCAGATGACATCTCAAACTGGTAGAATGATTTTAGAGGGGACAAGAAGGGCTTAACTTTAAAAACTTGTCAACATTCAAACACAGGAACTTTCATTGTTTTGATGGGGAAAAAAGGGACAGGTGCAGGGGCACTAGCCCTGCGGTGCTGCCTGGGTGAACCCGATGGAAGGGGCGGTCACTCCCACGCTTGACTGAGCTGCCCTTGTTCCCACCGCTCCCTGTTCTTCCTTCGCTCACTCGTGTTAGCTACAGGCCCCCTTTGGGCATCTGAGTTCCTAGCCCTGGTCTTTGAAACTGGTGGGTGCACTGAGCACCGTGGCACAGACCCATGATCCCAGTGACTTGGGAGGCTGAGGCAGGAGGATTACGAGTCCAAGGCCATAGGTAGCCTGCAAAATTTAGCAAGACTGTCACTCGAAATAAAAATTAAAAAGGGAGGGGGGCTGGGATGCAGAACATTGGAAGAGGACTTGCACAGTTTCTGCAAGGCCCTAGGTTCAACCTTCCAGTACCACAAAAAAAAAGAAAAAAAAGGCAAAGCCGGGCATGGTGGCGCACACCTGTAATCCCAGCAGCTCGGGAGGCAGAGGCAGGAGGATCGCAAGTTCGAGACTACAGGCAGTCTGCATAACTTAGTGAGACCCTGTCTCAAAAGGTAAAAAAATGGGCTGGAGGTGCAGCTCAGGGGTCCAGCACTTGCAGAGCATGCAGGCGCGAGGCCCTGGGTTCAACCCCCAATACCGCAAAAAAAAAAAAAAAAAAAGAGCGCACCAGCAGACAGAGGAGAAGGTTACTCAATCTCTGTCTTTTTCAGATTCAGTGCAGGACTGTCCGCGTAACTGCCATGGTAACGGCGAATGCGTGTCCGGGCTGTGTCACTGCTTCCCAGGATTCCTAGGAGCAGACTGTGCTAAAGGTAAGCGCCACCACTTGCAGCTGAGGTCGGAGAACAGACCTCAGGCTTCTCAGAGGGAGAGAGAAGCGGGGCCCGAGTAGCCTTCCCAACAAGTCCCGCTGGGACGCTGGGTAAGCCCGTGCATGCTCGAAGCCTTCCCTTTTACAAAGAGCGGGCCTTGATATATGACCCTTGGCCAGCGCACCTAGAGGAGCAAGGCAGTTATCCTTGGCACTGAGGTGTGTTGAGAAGAAAGATTTGCTAAAAATGAGATGGCTGGATTTCCTGTAAAAGCAGAAGTGAATTACTATCACTCCTTTCTTGTAATCATTAACTTCTATGTAATGGAAGATTAAGCATCTCAGGGTTAGTAAATTTCATTCATTCTGGCCAGCTACACTCTTAATCTAGGAAGCGCTATTTATCTTGGTGGAATTGGTTTTAAATTGTATTATTAATTTATCCAGAGTGCTTTGCAAAGAATGGCTGGGGCCTTGGGATTCTTGGGGGAAAGGTAATATAGGAAAGAAAATGACTCTCTCAAGAGCAGGGAATTTAGGGGCTGCGCACACAGCTTGCAAGAGACCTTCACTATGACCTTGAAGAGGCTCTGTCAGAGGCAGGCGTAGCGGAGGGCAGAACTCACACTATGATGTGGCACACGCACACGCGCGTGTGTCCACATAAACACCAATATGAAACGGAAATAAAGCTTTCACAAAGTGATCCCTTTACTCCGTGTTTCTTTTCTCTTTTATTCCATTTCATTGTTGTAAAATACCAGATACCCCTTACCACATGAATTCCCCACCCACCAACCAGGCAGATCTCAGTCTGCAAAACAGCCATCAGAGGTGAAAGGCCTTGCTCAGGAGTCAGGCGGTCCTGGCTTCCTGTCTAAGCTCTGCCCTTGAGCATCTCTGTGACCTTGAGCAAGTCATTCGGGATTTCTGAGCCTTGATTTCCTCATCTGGAAAAGGGGATGGCTACTTCAGAAGGTCATTGTGAGGACAACGTAAGACGCGTACGGCCTGGGGCACTAGTGGGCACATAGTACTAAGTGCTAAGTACTAGAACTAGCACAGTACTAAGTAGTACTTAGTAGACTAAGGTCTTCGTAGGGCACATTGTAAGGCGTCAAAGGATTCAATTTTATTATATGTTTATATTTTTATATATTAAATATTGTATTTTACTTTATTTGTATACTTACTCTTTCCATCATTTTCCTTTGTGTTTCACTGAAAGACCCTTCTGCCTAGGTATTCTGAGGGCCAGTTATGAGTGAAACTGCTCTGTAAATCCTAAAGAATGCCACTTCTTTGCCCCACCCCCACCATAGCGCTCAGGAAGGTAATCGTTCAAATATACTCCGTGTTTCAGAGACGTTACATTTCCACCCCGATGAGTGCTCACTGTGAAGTGAACAGGGCTGCTTTGTCCTTGAAGCCCTGACTGGTGGCATGCGCATGAGACCCAGTCCTAAACGACACCACCTGCACACATCTCTTCTCTCCCACGATACACAGAAAGATTTGCTCCACTTCTCAGGCATAGTGGGACAGGAAAGCGAGAAGCCAGGGAGCTGTTCTCTTGGCTGTGCTTCAGCATAGCACACTCAGGTCCAGAGCCTTCAGGACACATCAGAAAACTAAACAAGGAGGCCGGGCGCGGTGGCGCACGCCTGTCATCTCAGCGGCTCAGGAGGCGGAGGCAGGAGGATCGCAAGTTTGAGACCAGAGGCAGTCTGCATAACTTGGCGAGACCCTGTCTCAAAAAGTTAAAAAATGAGCTGGGGGTGCAGCTCAGGGGTCCAGCACTTGCAGAGCGTGCAGGCGCGAGGCCCTGGGTTCAACCCCCAGTACTGAAAAAAAAAAAAAAAACAGAAAAGTGAACCATGAAGCCCACAGGTCAGACCAGGGACTGGCTCAGGCTCTCAGGGGCTGACGGATCAAGGTGGAGGGCGATAATGCATTGCCACGTCAAGTGCTTTTCCCAGCGAAGGCTTAAAGGAAGGCAAACCTCGCTATCATGTGAATGGCTCTTCTTGAGTAATCTAATTTTCCTGGGAGTGAAGGCATTAATGAAAGGAAGGACAGAGTCATCCTTTTATACGTGGCTGCAAATGGGTGGAACACTCCGCCGCGTGGCCTGTGAGCTGTAAATGTATATTAACACTGACACACACGGATGTATTATTAATCCTAAAAACCGAGTGTGCTCGGACTGAACATCCAGTTCCTGGCCTTTCAGACCCAAGCGCCCAGCCATTTAAGAGCGCCTCGCTCCAAATCCATTTGCAGACCAGAGTCCAGTCTACATTATGGATCTGTAATGGAGTGTGCATTTAGCTGCTTAAAAGGATGCTCAGTGTGTGTTTTGCATTTGCTACCTGCGCTGTGGTGGGGCACACACTCCAGGTGTGCATTAGGCATGGAATATAATTGATGCTTGGGAGACAAATATTGAGTAGCTGTTAAGAGTCGTGACTCCTCTCCCGCTCAGTCGCTGTTCCTTAACTTGGGCTCTGGACTTGTCATGTGTTTTAATTTAATTGTTGATGCATATGGTGGGCAAAATTGAAGTGCTTAGAGAATGAACTTGCCTTCGCCTGTTTCTTCCATTTCTTCTGGGCAAAATTGGTTTATGAATGAGAGGAACAAACTCCCACCTCTCTTCCCTGGAGGTGTTTTCTTCCTTAGTGTTTTGGAAATGGCCACAGTTTAAGCGACCTCCTTGCGAACAACATGCCCTTTCTTCTTATTCTACACCCTTGTTTCCAAACTTTGAGTTTTCACATACCCCATTTATTCCTTTTGCCAAGTTCATGAGACATCAGTACTGGTGTTAACATATTTCTGTAAATCGACTCATAATGTTTACAGATGTTGTTGTTGTTGTTAGGTGCCGTCAAGTCGGTATCTGATGCATAGCAACCCTCATAGGGTTTTCAATGACTGACTGTTTCAGGATTGCCTAAGGAGTGGATTGCCAGGTCCTTCTCCCATTTTTGCGGTGCTGGGAATTGAACTCGGGTTCTCAGAGACTGCAGCACAGTGCTCTACCAACTGAACTAAATCCCAGCCCAGTTTTCAGACAGGTATTTGTTTTAAAAGGAGCAACGTTGAAAGCAAAAATTGAAAAAGCAAAAACTGGAATTGGCTGCCATAGCTAGAAACCATGAGTCTTCCTTTAATAATATCCAGAGGCCAATATTTTCACCATGATGAGCATCCAAGCCAAGTTAGTTTTTAACATGCTTTTGTCACATCAGGAATCTACAAAGTGGCCTTGAACACATGTCAGCCAGCCTGGCTGCTAGAGAAATTCAAACCTGAACTCTTCATCTGGTCAGCACTGACTCCTGAGAATAACAGAATTCCCGGGGTCCCTAACACACTTGTGAAGTAAAGTGAACAAGAAGAAGAGAGGTCCGTAGCTCTAACTGTACCGACTTCAAGCAGGGAAATCTGATGACCAGCACCTGATTTTCTTCTCCGACAGGAAGCCTGTACGTCCCAATTTCTAAAATAACAACAAACAGCTCTTAAGCACTAAAGCTGTACTGGGCATTGTGCAAAGTACTTCAGACACACTGCCTTAGTCATTCTCGTATAGACATGTGAAGCGCGTTTTATTTTTACCAGTCTTCCCCACCCCAATTTTTAAAAGCTCTTTGTTACAATCAGCCTAGACTTGAAGACAAGTCACCAAACTAGGACATAGAGTCTCCACACAGAGTTTGCCCACGTTCCTGGAAGGGCAGCATTTTAAATTTCCAAAATTTGGGCAGGATGTGGTGGCACACACCTGCCACCCCAGCAACTCGGGAGGCAGAGGCAGGAGGATCGCAAGTTTGAGACCAGAGGTAGTCTGCGTAATTTAGCGAGATCCTATCTCAGAAAAAGTAAAAAAAAAAAAAAAAAAATGGACTAGGGGTGCAGCTCAGTGGTACAGCACTTGCAAAGCATGCAGGCATAGGGAGCCAGGCGCGGTGGCGCACGCCTGTAATCCCAGCAGCTGGGGAGGCGGAGGCAGGAGGATTGCAAGTTTGAGACCAGAGGCAGTCTGCGTAACTTAGCGAGACCCTGTCTCAAAAAAAAAAAAAAAGGCTGGAGGTGCAGCTCAGTGGTCCAGCACTTGCAGAGCATGCAGGTGCAAGGCCCTGGGTTCAACTCCCAGTACCACAAAAAAACAAAGCATGCAGGTGTGAGGCCCTGGGTTCAACCCCCAGTACCGCAAAAAAAATACATAAATAAATAAATAAATAAATAAATTTTAAATATTCCACAATTCAGTTATTGAAATCAGAAATTCAACATTCATGTACTGCTTATAACAAATGTGTAGACTTTTTTCCACCTTTGCTTTTTCTTTCCTGTTCCAGGCGCCCACATTTTGCTTAATTGTCGTGTCTTCTTAGTCACTGCAATCTGTCCAATCTGTGATGAGTCTTTAGTCTTTCTTGGTCTTTCATCCCTCTGACCCTTCTGAAGAATGTTGCATAGGTACTTTGTAGGCACCTCTCACTTCTGCATTGTCTGGTATTTTCTCATGACTAGGCGGAGGCTATGCATTTAGGAGACATACTGTCCTCTTCAAGGCATCATAGCAAAGTTGCAGCTCCAGTTTAAATAAGAAGAAAATTAATACGGGCGTGTATGTATGCCATTTTTTTTTTCTACCTTACATGCAAGGTAGAGAGACTGGAAGGACCGATCCCATTGGTCCTACACAGTTTGTCAGTAGCTATGACTGGTTGCCACTCACAAACAACTTTTGAGCCTGGAAAGCTCTGGTGTTAGCAGGCAGTGACCTGGGGGCAGAGAGAGTGAGATAATCAGGCCAGCAATTGGAGCGAAGAAAGACAGCCAGTCCTTAGCCCCTGCCACCCACAATGGTGCATCCCCTCTCCTGGCTGTGGCCTACCATCATTTCCCTTCTTTCTGGATTAGAAACCCTGAAGAGGTGCCGAGCGCAAGGTCCTCCCTCATCACAAATTCAGTCACCTTTGTTCCTCCTCTGACAGCTGCACCCAGGATGCCCTGAGTCCTGCCAGTCTCCACTAGCGCAGGCCGCCCGCAGCCTTGGCCCCTCCCGCTGGGGTGGGGGGAGAATTCGCCAGGTTAGCAAGTACGATTCCCATCACATCCAGGCGACCTGGTGTATGTCCAAGTGACAGAAGTACGGATTTACTCTCCTGACCTCACACTGCGCCTCTCTGCCCTCAGATGTGCCATGCAGGCGGCGGCTCTTTGCCTCCTTATAAACCTGCCAGTCTGCATCAGGGATCCGAAGGCACCCTTGCGGGGAGTGAAGGGAAGGAAGGGACCCTTGGCGTGCATTTGCAGAGCGCCTGTTCCGCCGCTGCACCGTCCCCGGGGGCCCCTTAGAGGCAGCCAGGTACAAATCCAACTGACCCTCATTCGGAAAGAACATATACACTGGTTCTAACACATTGCTCCAAGTCAGTGGGGGCACAGAACTTTTTCCTGCATTTAATAGATTCTTAAGATGTGCTTACAATGAGACAAATATTGCCTTAAGAGCCAGAAATACCCGGATGAGTGAGAGCCCTGTCTTTCTAGAGCTTCCTGTCTGATGGCGGCGCATTGAAAGCAAGTGGCTCATTGCAAATGTTAAGTCTAATGCCAGGACGCAGACTTCGAGTGCCATAGACGTTACTAAGGAGGAGATGAGGAAGCTTAGGAAGCAGGGAAGTGAGTGTGGGGAAAACAGAGGAATCCTCAAGGATCTTTAAGGGAATTATACTGCAAGAGGCGGATGCACGTAAACTATTTATTATAGTGGCGAGTACTGGAGAGGGAGGCTTAGCAGGCCAGAGCACACAGCAGCCACGTGGCAGGAGCTTCCAGGAGGGAGCTCAGAAAAGCAGCTGGGGCAGAGAGAAAACCAGGGCGCAAGGGCTAGTGCCTTTATTGTGGGTCGGGATGGAGTGCCCAAGCCAACACTGCAAAGGAATTTTCCAGATGTGTGGACATTGCTAGGCCAGAGTCGGGGGAGGCAGGACAGAGAACGTGTGGCAGGGACCGGCTTTCTCTCACACTGGTTGCACCTGATGGCCTTGGCCAGGTGCTCGCAGCCTGTTTGTGGGGCTTTCAGGACATCAGGAAAAGCGGAGAGTTTCCAGAGTATTGAAAAATTCATGACACAGTGGGGATCCAGGAAGATGGCCAATTAATATCAGGGAATGCAGAGGAAAATCTCACGGAAAAAGACTCTGGTAAGGGAACTGTCCTGAAGAGTGCTTCTCAGGGTAGAATCTCACTGATTCTGCAGCACAATAAGCAGTCTGCTCAGACCCAGGGCTCAGAGGACAGTGGCATTTCTCTCCCAGCAACTTGTACCATTTTCTGTGTGGTGACACTCTTACCCAGCAGTAATTCTGCTTGTTACTCAAGTTATTCTTTATTCTCTCGTTTGTTATTACTATTCCTTTTGCGTAGCTTTCTCATTACTTTAATGCTATTTGTTGTGGTCTAGAGGTTTTTTAATTATTATCCCCCTCCTTTTATTTACTTTTATTTAAAGTCCTTTCATTGACTTGCAATCTCCCTTGATTTGTTTGAAAAGCATCCTTGCGTTTCAGGAGCGAGCTGAGGTTTCCGATCGCTCGGTTTTGACACGGCCTCCTCAGATGGCTTATTTGGGCTGCACCGGCAGCCCTAACCTGCAGCAGAAACTTAACACTCCAGAGCCTTAGCTGTTAGGTAATGCGAATTTAATAGCTATTAGGAATGACAACTCCCGCTGCCACACAGCTGTCAGTGGAGCCCCAGAAATGCCACCACCATGGGAACATAAAATCTTCTCTCCAGGGGTTGGTTTCAGCTCCCATCCAGCTCTGTGGAGCCTCGATAAAAGGGAATGGGGATCTTGCCATTTTTCTCTGGATAACCGGCAAAGGTGCCCACTGCCTGGTCCCTTGCAGCCCCATTCTTCCCCCTGTCATCACCATCCTCATTTATTGAATTCTGATACTAGAGTTCTTACTCTGTGTTAAGCACTGCACTGAGCATCTACACTATTACTTAATCACCAGTGGCCCTGTTTGATAGCTGATTATCCCTTGTATAGGTAAGGGAGATGAGGCGCACAGAAAAGTTAAGTAACCTGCCTGTGATCACTCAGCTCAGAAGTGGCATTGCTGGGATCCGAACCAAGCAGTCTGGCCTGCACTGTTCACACCAGACCAGCCATGGGATGGGCCTCAGGAGGTGTGAACGGTGCCAAGGACATGGCTTTGCGCATAGCTCGGATGATGATTATGTGCCAAGGTGCTGGGTTTGAGCCCCAGATAAGTTTTGAAGGAGGAACGATGAGGGTTCACTGAATAGGAGTGGCAGAGCCAGAGCTTAAACCAAAGTCCACGTGACTCAAGCCCTTGCTGCTGTAAACACCCTCCTCCCCCACACCTCTCCCTCCATCATTCGCCACCTCTTACTTCCTGGACCTCCGGGGTTCTCGGCTCCGTGTCCCCTCTCTGTCCTCATGCCCCCTGCCCTGGGCACTGGCCAGCAGCCTCTCCTGAGGGTGCTCCTCCTCCTCACCATCTCCAGACTTCTCCCAGGGCTCTTGCCAGCACGTCACCACCCTCAAACACCCTCAGTGGCTCCCAGTTGCCTTTCGTAGTGGTTTCAAGACATGTACCTGGGGAGATGGTGATAAATACATCCTCCCAGATTCCTCCTCCACGCCAGCCGATTCTGAATCACGGAACTGGTATGTGGCTCAGGAATGTACCTTTTTAACAAACCTCCCAGATGACTCTAACGCAAGTGATCGGGCTCCCGATTCTGAGAATAAAGGACACACGTCTTGGAATGATGTGTAGGGTCATCCATGATCTGAGCTACACTTGCTCCGTCACTTCCCACTAAGGTCCTTACAGGACAGATTCCAAAACTTGTTCCTTATAAATATAGGGACTGCTTCTTTCTCTTTGCTCATGCCGTTTTCTGGGCGGGAATATTCTCGTCAGTCCCAGCCTTTCCTGTCAAGCTCCTATTCATCCTTGATGGCCAAGCTCATAGGTTACCACCTCCCAGAAGAAACCCTGGGAAGAACTTTGCAGTCCTGGCAGCTTGGAACCTTGCTGGCAGGACCTCTCCTTCCACCACGTGTTCTAGCTAGGTGGTTACCTCACTTTCGCCTGCCGATCACACCTCTAAGGCCTCTTTCAGCCCACCTTAGCATTTCTTGTCCCTAGTTTTGGATCTGGGCTGGGATTTAGCTCAGTTGGTAGAGCACTGTGCTGCAGTCTCTGAGGTCCCGAGTTCAATTCCCAGCACCGCAAAAATGGGAGAAGGGCCTGGCAATCCACTCCCAAGGCAATCCCGAAACAGTCAGCCATTGAAAACCCTATGAGGGTCGCTATGAGTCGGATAACGACTTGACGGCACCTAACAACAACAACAACAAGTTTTGGATCTAGGACATAGTATGTGCTTGCTAAATATATAGTAACTTAGATTTAAGGGACAGGGCTAACAAAGTTAAAACATTGCTGGGAAAATGTCACAAGAACCAAAATGAGTGCTGGAGAATAAGATTCCAATAGTCAGATTAATCACGCGTTGATAAATGGCCAACAGTCACATGAAAAATGTCCCACATCCTTAGCCATCAAGTAAATGCTAATGGAAACTACACTGAGATACCATCTCACCCTAGTCAGACTGGCTAACATCTACAAAACAAACAACAACAAATGCTGGTGAGGATGCGGGGAGAAAGGAACCCTACTAAATTGCTGGTGGGAATTGGTTAGTGCAGCCTCCAAGGGAATCAGTATTCAGGTTCCTCAAAAAACTAAAAATAGGAGTACCATATGACCCAGCTATGCTGTTCCTGGGTATATAACCAGAGGAATATAAGCCAACATGCCCTAGAGATATATGCTCATCCATCTTTGTTACGGCACCATTCACAATAGCCAAGGTGTCCATCGACAGATGAATGGATAAGGAAAACGTGGTATATATACACCATGGAGCTTTCCTCAGCCACAAAGAAGGATGAAATTATGGCATTTACAGGAAAATGGGTGGAACTAGGGATTATTATTTTAAGTGAAAAAAGCCAGACCAAGAAAGACAAACATTGCATGTTTTCTCTCCTATGTGGATGCTAGATTTCCATATATAGTCAATAATTTAATATATATAATGAAAGTAGAAGGGGGACTATTTAAGGAGAGCAAAGGGATTAGCAGGAGGGAGAAGGGGCAATTAGAAAGGGCAGTTGGGGAAGGAAGAAACATACCACATTTTGCTCTCTAAGATAGAACCTGCCTGTGGCAGTAGCCCTGTAGCATCTGATCCCGTCAGATCTCGGAAGCTAAGCAGGGTTGGGCCTTGGTTAGTACCTGGATGGGAGACCGCCTGGGAACACCAGGTGCTGTAGGCTTAGGAGAAGGACCTGGCAACCCCCTCCCAAAAATCAATCTGCCATTGAAAACCCTATGAACAGCAGAGAAGCACTGACAATAGTGTTTCC
The DNA here is from genome assembly GCA_007922755.1 of Pedetes capensis. Lineage (NCBI taxonomy): Eukaryota > Metazoa > Chordata > Mammalia > Rodentia > Pedetidae > Pedetes > Pedetes capensis. The sequence continues at coordinate 26,627 of VMDO01024057.1, forward strand.
CCTGTTGTACAGAGGGTCGCTATGAGTTGGATACCGACTTGAGGGCACCTAACAACAACAACAACAACAAGATAGAACCTGGAGAGAGAGAGAAAGAGAGAGAGAAGAGAGAGAGAGAGAGAGAGAGGAAGATCATACAAACAGAAAAGGGAACATGGGTGATGAGGAAGTGGATCAGAGGGGCAGGGGTGTCATGACAGGGTAACAGGAGAGGTGACATGAGCAGTGTATATGGAAATATCGTAATGAAACATTGAGTTGTGCACTAAAAAAGTTACAAAAAAAGGGGGAAAGAACAGCAGAGAGTACTTCCCAGATACAACCTTTATAGAGAAAAAACATACGCATTGATCAGCCATCAGCTGCAAGGCACGGACTTGAATGACATAAGTACCTGAGAGCCAGAGGAAACAAAGGAGGAATTTTTAAAAAGGTAAAGAAGCGGGGCGCGGTAGCGCACGCCTGTAATCCCAGCGACTCAGGAGGCAGAGGCAGGAGGATCGCAAGTTCAAGACCAGAGGCAGTCTGCGTAATTTAGCAAGACCCTGTCTCAAAAAGTAAAAAAAAAATGGGCTGGAGGTGCAGTTTGGTGGTACAGCGCTTGCCTGCTTTGCAAGGCCCTGGGTTCAACCCCAGTACCACAAAAAAAAAAAAAAGGAAAGAAGAATTTACAGAAATGATGTCATTTCCCACTATACTTGTGTTCTCTTAGAATGACAAAGGTTTGGAAAAGGAAAGCTATAGAGTTTGAATTTTCTAGATTCGAATCCATGCTTTTCCAGCTGACTGTACCCATGTTAGAGAATTACTTCACCTCTCTGGGCTTTGGTTTTCCCATCTGTAAGATGGGGACAGTTGCACTCCTACCTGTGGCTCTGCTGTGAAGACTAAATGTAAGTGTGTGTGGAATGTGTGGAAGCATGCTGGCGTGTACAGAATGCCCCATCAAAGGTGGTATCAGCCTTCACAGAAGCCTCTGATATCACTCTCTCTGCTCTAGTTTTTCAGTAGGAGAAATGAAGTCTTAAAGAAAGTAAGGTCACGAGCCGGGTGCGGTGACACACAGTCTGTGTAACTTAGTGAGACCCTGTCTCAAAAAGTAAAAAAAATGGGCTGGGGGTGCAGCTCAGTGGTGCAGCACTTGCAAAGCATGCAAGCACAAGGCCCTGGGTTCAACCCCCAGTACCGCAAAAAGAAAAAGAAAAATTTCTTTTTAAGCTACTTAGATAAGTAGCAAAATAGCCCTAGAAGACAGAACGCCCAACCCTGGGGACGCTTGTGGGTGTGACACACACGGATTTGAGGAAATCCTATCTATCGTTTCAGGAAGACTTTCCATATTAGGAAATGAACCAATCTTTAGAGAAGATGTCAGCAGGGACGGAGGACGAGTAATCCATGCATTTCTCTTTTTATAATGTGACTAGTTAGAACAATTTTCTTCTAATAACGAAGTCACACCTGTTGATTTCTTACCAGGAGCCAGGCACGGCCGGTAGTCTTTTGCACGCATTATCTCACTCCATTCATTCCCTAAAATCACTACAGAGTCATACTCCAGAGTTCTTATCCCACTTTAATTGAAGCTTAAAGTGTCCCAAGTCACCCAACGGGCAAAAACAAAGGGAAACAAAAAAGGAAGCTCAGGCTACCTCATGGGCCTACACCCTGTGCCATGCTCTTCCACTAGCTGAGGAGATAAGTAGAAACTAAAACAGGCCCTCCATTCCTGCAGGACCCTTCTACGTTTGTGGATAATGGAGCACTATTAATTTGCAAATTTGTCTTGATGTTGAGTCCCAACCAAAGTGTAAAGCCGGGCTTGTCCTATAGCAAAGGTAGCTGTGTACTCCCAATAATTTAAATATTCATTGTTTAATTGATGGCGATTGTCACAAACACCTACAAGGGCACCTTAGCCTTCTTAAAGAGCAGCTTAAGTACTTATCGATTGAGAACTTTTATAACTCTCAAAATGGAGGCGTCTCCATATCTCTACAGGTATTTTAAATGAATTGAATTAATCATAGGCTTAAAAGTCTCTTGTGATCTTCGTTAACTTCCCTGGGTTTAATTAAAACATCTGTGCACTTTTAATTTATCGATTCATCCACCTCATATGTCATGTTTTTAACACACCCCAGCATGCTCTGCATCATCTTTAACCCGATTTCCACTTAACTAAAGCAATTAAATTCACCCCGGATTAATTAAAGCATCCATACTTTCGTGCTTAAGTCAGCGTGTGCTGCTTTCCCCACATGGCTCCTGCATGTCAGAGACTTGACACACCTGATGAGTCTTCTGTCCTACTGGAAATTCTTCCCTGAGTCGCCTCCTCGCTTGGTAACGCGCCATGTGACAGACCTGGAATGAGGAAGTCGGACCTGAACCCGGGCCTCCTGAGTCGGGGTCTCTCACCCTGTCCGCCAGAAGGCATCCTCTGGCTGCTTCTCTTCTCAGAGGTCCTGCCAAATCCTGCCCCGCCGAGACCAACTCAAACGTCCTGCGTGCTCTGGGCTGGACGGTGGGGGCTGCACAGGTCGGAGGTGACCGCTGCCGTCAGAGCGGCCGGCGACATTTGCATCTGTACTTTCCTGATCCCTCCTTGATCCTGCTTCCCAACTCCCCGCCGTTCCTCCCCTCACACGCAGCCATGCACTGCTGTGCGTGTTTAACAGGTAGAGAAAACGGAGGCACCCAGGTCGACAAGCTTGCAGACTGGGCAGAGCGGGCCAGAGCGCTGTGCCTAGGGTGGCACTCGATCTCCCTGGAAGTCGGTTTGGATTTCCCCTCCTACCACCCGTGTCTGACTGAGCCGTTCCCCTGCAGCCCTGGCGGCAGTGCATGGGTGAGGGCCGCGTGATAGTATCCTTTTCCAATCTGAGAAGCCAAGAATTATAGCTCCTTATTATTTTTATCTGTGCTTCATTGTTAACGAAGCTGAATACCTTGTCATACTCTTATTGGCAATCTGTATTATTTCTGATGCGTCCTTTGCCCGGGTTTCCATTCATCTTTTTATTGATTTAGATGAGCTCCTTGTGTATTTTAGATAGCAACTTCTATTCTGTAAGACAGGTTAAAAATCTTTCTTCCCAGTGGTGCTCATCACCTAATTTTGTCCTAGGGTATCCTTTGTCAAATTGTTGTTGTTGTTGTTAGGTGCCATCGAGTCATGTCTGACTCATAGCGACCCTCATAGGGTTTTCAATGGCAGATTGTTTCGGGATTGCCTTGGGAGTGGGTTGCCACATTCTTCTCCCATTTTTGCAATGCTGGGAATCAAACTCGGGACCTCAGAGACTGCAGAGCGGCGCTCTACCAACTGAGCTAAATCCCAGCCCCCTTTGTCAAATAGAAGATTGAAATTTTATGCAATCACATTTGATCAGTCTTCTTTCCCTTCCTGGTTTCTTTTTTCTTTTTTCTTTTTCATTTTTTTTTTTTTTTTTTTGGAAACTTTTAATGTACACCTTAATGTGTTTCATTGTGACATGCATTTCATTGTGACATTTCCATACGTGTGTTTTTTTGTACATTGCACAGATAAGTTCCCCCTTACCCTCTTGTGCACTTCCTTCCCCCATCCCACTCCCCCCCACCAAAGACCTCTCTTCCATTTACATGTCTTTTTATGATAATGTTTTTCTATATATCCTTGGGTCTCAATTATGTTTAAGGTAGAAACTTTTTCTGTAGTGAACTATCTTTTTACATTGTCACCTGAATTTTACCTGAATTTTCTAGCCCATCCATC
>VMDO01024058.1:0-11451 GCA_007922755.1 Pedetes capensis
AAGTTCCTGCTCTTTGTCTGAGTACCTGTAAGCCTGTTTCCCTTTGGATTGGCCACTGGTGCTTGAAATCAACTCTAGAGTCAGGCTGTGAAGGCAGTTCCTCATGATATGATTACCACTTTTGGCCTGAGTCATGCATTGATAATGTAGCAGTGATTAGTGTCTACTTACATCTAATGGTTAGAGACGTATTTGAAGTGCCCTAAAAGTGATCATGGTTCTGAGTGTCTTTAGAGAAGGCTACGTTTTTAATATTACAGGGAGGATGGCAATACAAAATTATGTTTCTGTGGCTTGGTTTCTTGAATTGCTGAGACCCCATTTGGACTAAATTTGGCAGAAAAGATGGAGTAAACAGAAAGGCTTTAAATTAATAGTTTATAGGGTAAGTTGGCTCTTAGGTAAATTTTGCTGGGTCAACTAATAGTTTTTATATAGTATATGACATCTGAGTTTTGTTATGCTGGGGTATTCAGTGTATTATGAAAAGTTATAGTACAAACAATGTTAATCATACTCTAGGGCTTCTCAGTCCTGTGATTACCCTTTGTTTTCTTTCCATGACTGATCTGCCAATATTAGTTTCTGATTCTTTGTCAGTATTCTGTTAGCTCATTATTATTAGCTCATTAACTTAAAAATTGGATTAATGTAAAAATAAGATTATCAGCACCAACTGTGAAGAGTCCAGAGTGCTGTTTCATTTAAGAACTAGACTAAAGGTAATAGAGCAGTTATTTGCAGTGCTTCATGGCAACATTTACATGCTTAAGATTTCTAAGGTTTTAAAAAATTACTTTTAGTACATTCCTTAGAAATTCAGGAATTTCCAGGGATTTACTATATTACAGTGTGCCTAAATTTATACTGATATTCACCATAGGTTTTAAAGAACTTTGGTGTTTACTTTTCCAAACATATACACTTAATTTGTAAAATGTACTTTAGTTCTTTAAAAGTGCATTTTAGAAAAATATGCTTGGGCAATTTAAGTTTGTGATAATATTAGCAGTATTTAAGAAGTATAATTTTATGCATGTTAAGTATGATCACAATAAATCCAATTGTGTTAAAGACTAAATACGCTGGCGATTTGACATTCCCAGATCACTCTTAAATCGTCAGATTAACTCTTCCATGTGATTGCACTTTTGACCATGGACGTGAGTTGGAAAAATATATTTTTATAGAAGTATATTCCAGAATGACTTTAGAACTGCATGAGATAGTGGAAAGAGCACAGAACTAGTATTCACTACCCTTTTTGGCTTCAGGGCTCCTCACAAAATCAGTGGATGAAATAAGGTGATAATATAAAAATATTCCTTTTAATATGTTTTGCTACTTCCATTGTATGTTGACATCACTTTTTCTTATTCTCTTCTCACAGCAGGCTTTCTGAGATCTTACTCTGAGCTTCAGCGTTGTCTGCCTTTTGATCCTAGCATGCTCCCTTTATTTTACAGAAGTGGTTACTCGATTTGCTAGTTGGTGACAGAGTTAACCTTGTAACCCAGGTCTGACTGACTTCAAGTCAGAAGCACTTTACTTGTATTATGAAATGATTTGAAATCATTGCAAAGCAGCAGCTTTCCTTGTGTTTGATAACATAACAGAGACTCCAGATATTCTGGAGAATTTTGATACAAGGTCTGAAGGAATAGATTGGGATTTGAAGACATCAAATTGTAAAGTTTGAAAATTACATTTCTGCAGTAACAATGAAAGCAAAACATAATAAAAGTCATTTAAATTCACCATTTATCAATTTCTTGATGCTTTCACGTGAAAGATAAAAGGGGCTTGGATTCAGTTTGGCTATACATCGATAAAGATGGTTTTATGGCCATCCTTTTTTATCTACATAAATTCATCCACTTAAAATGGGATAATGGGAGGACAAAGCAAGATGTGATTAAGTACAGTTTCCTCTCCATTGGTCTTTTCACTGTCTTATGTTCTAATTTTTCCTCAAACCCCCAACCCTATTTGGGTATTAATTTTAAACAGGGAAAGCTTGCTACAATGTAAAGGTTATTGACATCACTTATTTTACACAAAAGCTAAATGTTAACTTTTGGAAAAAGATGAGCTACTTTTCTATATATGTTTACTTGTGCTTTGTGATATTTTTGGATCATTCCAATCATAAAGACATATTACATACAATATTTCTTGCTACCTGTGGAAAGGTATATTTTAAAGAATGTATAACCAATACTCCATTTACTTTTTATTAGTATGCAGAGGATTTGTATCTAATTCATTAATGTAGTTTTACTGTAGTTAAGTCATTGTAAATGGACCACAGTATATTATAGTTATTCTAAAATGTATATTATGTAAGAATTGTAAATATATTTGATTACTTTGTATGCTGAAAAATTACAATAATAACTCAATAAAGATATCACCTCTGATACAGTTTTTTGATGCTCAGACTTTGACTTTCTTTTGAACTACATTGTTGACATATCTGTTAACACCTGTTTTATGTACTGGATACCTTTCATCCCTTCTGACACTGATCCTATTTGCTGATAGCTTCAATCGGGATTTTGATCTTTTAAGTATTTTCTTCTTTTTGATCACAGGACTGTTATGGCCCCTAATTTACTGCCTAAAAACCACGGAAGGCAATTTTTTTTGTGCTTTTTTTCTCATTGTGATTGACATATCTGTTGAAGTTCCTAATCTAGGTAACATTCACACTCCATCTTTTTAGTAAGCAAAAATATCTTTGTATATGAATTGGGATTGAAGGAGTAGAGAGGTGAAAACAGAACTGAAATTGGCCGCTTTTCCTTTCCTCTAAAAGTTAGTTGAAAGTAGGCACATTAAGTTTTTCCATGTAACTTTATTTAGCTTCATTTCGTTTTAAGAATAGTTCTCTGAATTCACACCCATAGTAAATGTTTTTAAATGAAAGCAAAATAGCCTATTTTTTCCTTATTGCAGAATGAATTCCTTTTCATTGCAGAAAAATGTTTAAATAACAAGTAAGCAGGACTGGGTGTGTTGGTGCGTGCCTGTAATCCTAGCACTCTGAAGATGGAAGCAGAAGGGTCTCAAGTTCAAGGTCAGCATGAGCTACATATTCAGACCCTGACTTAAAAAAAAAATTAAAAAGGAAGAAAATCACCCATAATTCTGACATCTACTTGTGTTATCCAAAATGGAATCCACCAGCCACATGTGTCTATTAAACTTAGACAATGAAGAGTTCAGTTCCTTAGTCATTGTGCCACATTTTGAAAGGTCAGTAACCACTCGTGGCTATTGGCTTATTTTGGACAGGGCAGATTATCCAACAGGATGTTCTTTTGGATAATGCTAGTGGAGAAGCTGCCCCCTTCCTTGGTATAGAAATCCTTGTAGACCTCGAAGTGTGTCTTTGTACATTGACATACTAGAATCATACTGCTTTGTTACCTGCTTCTTAATAGATGGGAAAGAATTAAAAAATACTGTATTAAAATTTCAAATGTGCAAAAGTAGAATAATTTTAGTTGCCCTAGGCTCTTGGTTAACATTGTTTTATTTAAACTCCTGCCTATTTTTTCCCTTCCCTGGATCTTTTTAAACCAAATCCAAGACATTGCAGTAGCAAACTATTCAATGTGGTTCTTTAAAAATATCCACCCCCTCCAGTGCAGGTTTGCATATTAAATTAAGCAAGTACCCTACCACTGAGCTACATCCCAGCCCTTGGTTTTTTGAGACAGGGTCTTGCTGTGTAGCTGATGCTGGCCTCAAACTCAGGATGCCCCTGCCTGTGCTCCTAAATGCTGAGATTACAGATGTGGACCACCATGGCTGGCTTCTAAAAAGATTCTTAAATAATAATATATTACTTCCTTAAATAATAAAACTAGTTACTATCCAGATTTTCCCCATTGTCTGAAATGTGATTTTCAAAAATATAATGAGGTCATATAATTTCTGTACATGGCAATTGGCTTATATACTTCTTGAGTGTCTAAATCTCCAGGTTTTCTCTCCATTTATTTTAAATTTCTACTTATTTGTTGAATATACCACTTTTATTGACTGCATTATTTGCCAAGTCACTTTACTGATATTTGATTCTAATTTCTTGTTATTGTAAACCTAGCTCTTGTGAAATATTTTAGTCCATTCTTATTTATTTCATGAGGATGAATTCTTAGAATGCTGGTATGATGACTGGGTATATTTTTTTAGGCTCATTCAGTGCATCAGTGTATTAGGTACTAGAGATATTGTGGTTTAAAAAATAGTAGATAATAATTCCAGTCCTTTTGGAATCTTTTCTTGCAACAGAGAAAGATGGAACTAGAATAGAATATGGATGGCCCTCATGGAATTGTTGAGGATGGTACATAGCCCAGACTCCAAATGGGCAGGTGTTTAGAGACGATTCCTACAGTGTGTATACCAAGGTCTGAAGCAGATGAAGAAGCTGGATAATCCACCCAATTTTACAATGTGGAGATTATACAACAGGAAAAACCAGTTACCTAATCTCTGGTCAGAAATTGGAGATTTTGTCCAAGGTTAAACTTAGAACTGTAGGGCTATTATGCTTACCAGGTTCTTTGTCTACTTAGCTATATTATGATAGAATAAGTGGCAGGGGCAAAAAATGGATGATGTAGGTAAGGAGACTAAAAGGAACAATTCCAGAATTACTGTTCTGGTATTTAGAGAATCAATTATACATTTTAAGATTTGGGGTTTGTTGTTGTTAGGTGTTTATCAAGTCAAGTCAGACTTAGAGTGACCCTGTGTACAACAGAATGAAGAACTCCCCAATTCTGTGCCAGGCACACAATCTTATTTATGTTTAAGCCCATTGTTGCAGCCACTGTGTCAACCCATCTATTTGAGGTTAGCCATCCTTACTTCCAAGGAGCACTCTGGTTGCACTTCTTCTAGGACAGATCTGTTGGTTCTTCTGGAAGTCCACGGTATATTCAATAGATGTCTCCAGTACCATAATTCAAAAGCATCAATTCTTCTCTGGTCTCCCTTATTCAGTGTCCAGCTTTCACAACCATATGATGCAATTGAAAATACCCTGGCATGAATCAGGCATACCTTCATCTTCAATGTGACATCTTTTCAACACTTTAAAGAGGTCTTTTGCAACAGCTTTTCCCAATGCAATATGTCTTTTGAGTCCCCTCTCCTTTCATGGGTGTTGATTATAGAATCAAGTAAAGCAAAATCTTGGATAACCTCTATTCTCCATTTATCATGAAGCTGTGTAGTGACCCAGTTGTAAGGATTTTTGTTTTGTTGATGTTGAGCTGCAATCCATACTGAAGGCTGTGTTCTTTGATCTTCATCAGTGAATGTTCCAATTCCTCTTCAATTTCAGCAAGCAGAACTGTGTCATCTTCATAACACAGGTAGTTAATGAGTCTTGCTCCAATCAAGATACTGCATTCTTCACAGCTTCTTGGATTATTGAAGAGGTACAGTGAAAGGATATAGCCCTGACACATACGTTTCTCACCTTTAAAGTAGGCATTGTTTCCTTGTTCTTTTCCAGTGATTGCCTGCCTTCTGGTCCATGTACAGGTTCCTGATGAGTACAATTGTGTGCTCTGATATTCCCATTTGCAGTATTATCCATAATTTATTATGATCCACACAGTCAATTGCCTTTGCGTAGTTGACAAAACAGACAATTTTTGGGTATTCCTTGCTTTTGGCTAATATCCATCTGACATCAGCAGTGATGTTCCTGGTTCCACACCCTCTTCTGAATCTGGCTTGATCTTCCAGCAGTTCCCTGTCTATATACTGGTGCAGTCACTTTTGAGTGATCTTCAGCAAAATTTTACTTATGTGTGATATAAGTGATAGTTTGATAGTTTCCACATTCAGTTGGATCCCCCTTTTTGGGAATAGGCACAAATATGGCTCTCTTTCAATCAGTTGGCCAAATCTCTTGGCATAAACAAGTTAGCACCTCCAGTGCTGCATCTGTTTGTTGAAACATCTCTATAGTTATTCCATCAACTCCTAGAGCCTTGTGTTTCACCAGTCCCTTCAAGGCAGCTCTCACTTCTTCCTTCAGTACCGTTGGTTCCTGATCATATGTAACATCTTGAAATGGTTGGTCATCCACCAATTCTTTTTGACTCTGTGTATTCTTTTCATCATCTTTTGATGTTTTTCCTGCATTGTTTAATATTTTTCCCGTAAAATACTTCACTATTGCCACTTGAGGCTTGAATTTTTTTTAATTCCTTAAGCTTGAGAAACAGAGTGTGTTCTTCCCTTTTGCTTTTCTACCTCCAGCTCTTTTCACATGTCATTATAATATTTGATTTTGTCTTTTCAAGCTGGCTTTTGAAATCTTCTGTTTAGTTCCTTAACTTCATCATGTCTTGTTTTTACTTTAGCTGCTCCATGTTCAAGGATAAGTTTCAGAATCTCTTTTGATATGTAATTTGGTCTTTCCTTTTTTTTCTATCTTTTTAATAACCTTTTGCTTTCCTCATGAATGATGTCTTTGATGTCATGCCACAACTTTTCTGGTCTTCTATCATTAGAGTCTAATGCTGCAGCTAATTAAACCTGTTCATGAGGTGATCTCTGAACTCAGGTGAGATATACTCAAGGTCATACCTTGGCTCTTGTACACTTGCTCTCATTTTCTTTAGTTTCAGTTTGAACCTGCATATGAGCAGTTTGATGGTCTGATCCAGAATCGGCACCTGGTCGTCTTCTGACATTTGATATTGAGCTTTTCCATTGTCTTTTTCCCACAAATGTAGTCAATTTGGTTCCTTTATGTTTCATCTGGTGAATTCCAGGTGGATAGTCACTGTTTATGTTAGTGAGAAAATGTATTTGCAATGAAAGGGTCATTCGTCTGACAAAATTCTGTCATGCGATCTCCTCCATCATTTCTGTTACCAAGGCCGTATTTTCCAACTACTGAGCTGCCTTCTTTGTTTCCAACTTTTGCATTTCACTCACCAGTAATTATCAGTAGATCCTGTTTTCATGTTTGATCTATTTCAGATTCCAGGAGTTGGTAAAAATCTTCCTATCTTCATTTGTGGCCTTAAGTGTTGGTGCGTAAATTTGAATAATAGTCATATTAACTGGCCATCCTGTAGGCTTATGGACATTATTCTATCACTGACAGCATTACACTTCAGGACAGATCTTGAGATGTCTTTTTTTTTTTTTTTTTGTGGTACTGGGGGTTGATCCCCAGGCCTCACGCCTGCATGCTTTGCAAGTGCTGGACCACTGAGCTGCACCCCCAGCCCTTTTATTTTTTTTTCCTTACTTCCTGAGACAGGGTCTCACTAAGTTACATAGACTTCCTCTAGTCTCAAACTTGCGATCCTCCTGTCTCCGCCTCCCAAGCCGCTGGGATTACAGATGTGCGCCACCACGCCCAGCTGAGATGTCCTTTTTGATGATGAATGCAACCCCATTTCTTTTTGTTATTCCCAGTATAGGAGACCATATGATTATCTGATTCAAAATGGCCCATGCCAGTCCATTTTAGGTCAGTGATGCCTAGAAAGTCAATGTTTATGTGCCCATTTCCCTTTGGCAATTTCTAATTTTCCTAGATTTGTGCTATGTACCTTCCATGTTCCAAATATTAATGGATGTTTACAGTTATTCCTCCTCATTTTGAGTCAAGCCTCATCAACACATGTAGGTCCCTGGGGCTTTACTCCATTTCTGTCATTAAGATACACTACTTTGAGTAGGTAATTCTTCCCCAGTCATCTTTTGACTACCTTCCAATCTGGGGAGCTCATTTTCCAGTGCTATATCTGACAGTGTTTATCTGCCATTTATAGGATTTTCAATGGCTAATTGTTTCAGGAGTGTGCTGCCTGGTCCTTCTGCCCAGTCTGTCTTAGTCTCAAACTCAACTGAAACCTGTCCACCCTGGGTGACCCTGCTGGTATCTGTAAAACTGGTAGCATAGCAATACACAAGCCCCCACAGTATGGCAAACTGACAGACATGGGGAATTTGGGATTTAGTGTTCATAAGTGCCCCAGAAAAGCTATGGTTGTTAAACTTTTTGTACATACTGAATATTTAGTTTTTTTAAAAGTGAGTTGGTGTCTCTGGAATAGTTTATATTTTTTATCAAATGTTATGCAGTATTTTAACTGCTTTTTATCTACTGTCTTTTATAACTTTATGTTGTTGTTAGGTGCCATTGAGTTGGTATCCGACTCATAGCAACCCTGTGTACAACAGGTGAAACACTATAGTCAGTGCTTCTCTGCTATTCATAGGGTTTTCAATGGCGGATTGATTTTTGGGAGTGGGTTGCCAGGTCCATCTCCCAAGCCTACAGCACCTGGCGTTCCCAGGCGGTCTCCCATCCAAGTACTAACCAGGCCCAACCCTGCTTAGCTTCTGAGATCTGACAGGATTGGATGCCACAGGGCTACGGCTGCAGGCATAACCTTATGAGGCATAGATATTTGTATTATCCATCTTTACATATGGGTATAAGTGTGGTTCAGAGTGATTAAGTAATATGCCTAAAGTCTAACATCTTGTAGTGTGGGAGCTGGAGTTCCAGCCTGGACTGTCCACTCTAGATCTCCAGCTTTTTCTCTTAACCAGTGTCATATGCAGGAGATCATGGCAAAATACATACAATTCAGAGCTTCAATTTCTGCTTTTGAGTTAATTTTGGCTAACTTAAGTTATATTTGAGTTTTGGAAGCAGTAAGACTGGGTTTGGAATCCTGGCTGCATTACTTACTAGCCAACTAGATTTGGGTACTTTTTAAAACTTCAGTTTCCTCCATTGTAAATACCTCTACCTCATAGACTTGTGAGGAAAAAAATGACTATCAACTCTGATAAATTTGTTTATCTGGGTACCCCCACTGTATGGTGAGTAGTATCTGTTGAATTTGTTGCCAGGCCTGTTTCAGAGGTCCAGTGTTTTCAGAAGTGTTGCTCCAGTTGAAAAGGACAAGAATTAAAAATTAATTGTGGTGCTGGGAAAGGTGGGCTCCACATACACTTTGGGAAATAATGGCATTGCTTAGGTCTTTCATAAACTGGTGAGGGACCAATTTTATGTGCATTTGACCATGTGTTTTTACATCCATGTCTTTAAGCATGTAAGTCACTTGTACATGTTTTCTTTAGAACTCTTGGTATATTATCCATTGAAGTTAATGAGTTTCTAGCTGGCTGGCAGTGTCCATCTAGAGTCAAAACTGCACAGGCTGTGACCCTGAGAAAGTTACCTCAGTATGCTGCAGTTAAGAATTTGCAAAAACTTCTTGGACATCAGGCTCTTTATAAAGTGTTAAAGTCTGTTTAAAAATTAAAACAAAAACAAATTGATACCACGGTCTTGAGTGGTACTACTCAAGGGCTCTATTAATGTTTCCAGTGAGGTCTCCCTTCTGGACACACACTTAGATTTCTTCTGGTCTGTCCCAGAGGAGCCAAGTGGGGTGCGGAGGTGAGTTCTACTTTGCATGTAATTACTACTTCAGCATGAAAGCGGAAAGGGCTTGTTTCTTTACATTCCTTAGGCCCAGAACCCCCCAGTGGCCGTGGAGACTTACATTGCTGTGATGCTGAAAGCTATGCCACCAGTATTTCTGATACCAGCAGGATCAGCCACAGTGTACATGTTTCAGCTAAGCTTCCAGACTAAGACAGACTAGGGAGAAGGACTGGGCAGCCCATTCCCAAAACAATTAGCTATTGAAGACCCTATGAATAGCAGAGAAGCACTGTCAAATGTAGTGTTGAAAAATGAGCACTCCAGGCTGGAAGGCATTGAAGACAGGACCGGGGAAGAGTTGGTTCCTCAAAGGAGGTGGTGCTTTGTTAGGTGCTGTGCAGTCGTGTCTGACTTATAATGATCCTCATAGGGTTTTCAATGGCTGATTGTTTCAAGATTGTTCTGGGAGTGGACTGCCACATCCTTCTCCCATTTTCGCGGTGCTGGGGATCGAACCTGGGACTTCAGAAAGTGCACAGCACCACTCTACCAACAGCTAAATCCCAGGCCCCTCAAAGTAGAGTTGACCTTAATAATGGGAATGGAGAAATGCCCTAGGACTTCCTTTTGCTGTGGCACAACTCAAAATGAAAAAAAATAGTGACTGCAACAATGGGCTCAAAGATAAAAAGATCGTGTGTACGGCACAGTATTAGGTAGTGTTTCATTCTGTTATGCATTGGGTCGCTATGAGTCGGATCATACTCAAAGGCACCCAACAATAATCCCAGATAGTTTCCAAGATACGAAAGGCGTGTGTGTGTGTGTGTGTGTGTGCGCATGTGCGTGCGTGCGTGCGTGTGTGTGTGTGTGTGTTGCGGGGAGGGGAAGCATATAAAACCTCCAGAAAATTAGGGGAAAATGTATATGGAGAAAATCTTCCCTTCTTGCTTACGCATATGTTTATGCTAACCGAAAGTCCGGCGTTGTGGTACCTTAATTCCTAAAAGACTCAGCTTCGCTCTCTAGCCTCTGGGGCTGGGAAGGCAGGAGCGCTGGTTCACACAGACTGTACAGCAGGCCTGCCTTCTCCAGGCCTGAGACCTCAGCCGGCCAGTCCCATGCCAACAGCTAGAGCTCCAACAGGCCATGGAGCGTCCAATGCCTTTGAATCTAGGACCCAGCGGCGGGCCAGGCGCTAACCCCGCCTCTTGCACATGGGCGCCGCGATTGGCTTTGAGCAGCGAGGCCCCGCCCATGCCATGGCCGCCGCCTGCCGCGGGGTTTAGGCAGCCGTGGAGGTGCGGGTCAGTGCGGGTCTCCTTGGGCCTATCCTGCTATTGGGCTCTCCAGCGCGTGACGCATGGGCTTCCTCCGAAGTGGGTCCCTATGCTCTCGCGCTATGGCGCGCTTGGGCGCTGTACGCTCCCACTACTGCGCGCTGCTCTTGGCTGCGGCGCTTGCGGTCTGTGCCTTCTACTACCTGGGCTCGGGCCGGGAGACCTTCTCCAGCGCCACCAAGAGGCTGAAGGAGGCCCGCGCCGGGTCCCCCGTAGCACCCTCACCGCCAGCGCCGGAGTTGGCGCGGGGCTCCGTGGCGCCGGCCCCCGGAGCCAAGGCCAAGAGCCTCGACGGCGGCGGTGCCGGGCCAGTCGACTACCACCTGCTGATGATGTTCACCAAGGCGGAGCACAATGCAGGGTTGCAGGCCAAGGCCCGCGTTGCGCTGCGCTCGATGCTGCGCCTCGCCAAGTTCGAGGCGCACGAGGTGCTTAACCTGCACTTCGTGAGCGAAGAGGTTAGCCGCGAGGTGGCCAAGGCTCTGCTACGGGAGCTCCTGCCGCCCGCTGCTGGCTTCAAGTGCAAGGTGAGCAGAGGTGTATCTGTGGGCTCCCAGTGGCGTGGCCCAAGCCCGATCTTGGTACGGTAAATGGGGGTTCCCCGCAGGCATCCAGGGGACCCAGGCGGAGGAGGAGGGGCAGACCGTCCTTGTT
>VMDO01024058.1:11551-30524 GCA_007922755.1 Pedetes capensis
CAGTCTGCACCTCTTTTTACGTTGTTTGACTTCGGAGGGTAGAACGGGTCATTTGAAAACACCAGGAGTCATCCGGAGCAAGATCGGCTGGACAGGGTCTTGGTGAGGTCTTTGGAAGTGTTGAAGTTTCTTTGGCGTTTCTCAATAGCATTTAAGGTGTTTCAGTTGGATCTGATCAAGCCTAGTGAGAACTATCTCATTTCCTCTCTGTGCCCCCTTCCCTCCTGCCCTCAAGGCTCATGAGCCCATTAGAGAAACTGTGGGTTCCACCTAATGAGAAACAGAAAGCTTAAAGAGGTACAGATATGATCTGGGGAGACTTAGGTCTTGTTCCAGGATGGACAAACCTGCCACCCTGGCAATTCCCACGTCTCCCATGCTCCCCTTCATCACCTGCCTCTGCTTGTTCAGGATTGGATTCCTAACCTATATGTTTATTGCCTTTATGAACTTGCTTGCTTTGTTTTGACCTAATAGTTGTACAGAAGGGATCCAAAGTCTGATTTTTGGATAGGTGATCTTAAAGGATGGAACCTGGTGTTGGTGCGGGAAAGGAAGGGAGGCAAGAGCAGTGTTGCCTGTATTTATGCTTAGCTTAATGACTATAGAGAGCTGCTGCCAGAATTGTGCAGGGTTATATGTCTGATGGTTCCTTGTTGCCTACAGAGTCAAATTCCAATTTTTTCTTGATGGGTTGTGTTTTGAGCCCGGTCTTCCTCCTTCCTCTCTGGCTTCACCTCTTCTTCCTGTACATCCATCTTAATCATCTTAATGTCTTTTTTTTTTTTTTTTTTTTGAACAGGATCTTACTATCTCAATGTGTAGCCCATGCTGGCCTGGAACTTGTTAGGTAGTCCAGGCTGGCCTGGCATAGGAGATTGTTCTGTCTCAGCTTCCTGAATGCTGGGATTACAGGTGTGCACTACCGTGCCCAGACACCTTATGTCCTGACTATGTGGAATATGCCTTTACACACACTGCACTCTCTGCCCAGAATGTCCCTTCTTCCCGCTTGGGCTCTCATCCATTCTTTACTCAGTTTTCACTTCTCCTGAGAATGTTCCTGCATCCTGGGGACAGTCAATACCCAATCCTCCATATCTCTGCATTCCTGCTTGCCCCCACAGCTTTGAAGATCTGTCCCATGAATAAGACAGATGAGCTCTTCAGGACACTCACTGTAGCCAGGGGAAAGCACCTGGGCCTGGATTTCATGGTATGGGAAGCCAAGAATACAGGTCTTGAAACTTGTGGCTGGAGGGGCCCTTGGTTCCTGCTGTGTGATGTGGACTTTTGGCCTGGAGCTGTTCCTGATCTACCTAATTGGAATCTCTGGAGGTAAGGTAACCTGTCTCAGGTGATCTTGAGGACTCGAACCTTTCAGAAACTTTGTACTAGTACAGGAGAGAAGGTTGAGGGCCCTTGGCCATTGAGCCAGTGTGGGTAAATCTGGGATTTGCCCAGGTCTCCAGACACCATACTGGAAATCAGCATTGTCATTTCTCCCTGCTGAAGCAGAGGTAGCAGCCTGTGCTCCTTCCACACCATTGCCCCATCTCTGCTTGCCCGTCATCCACCGCTGCAGAGAGCCACTGCTGTTACACTCCCACTGTTTTCTCGCCTGCATGCCTCTGCTTATGTTGTTCCCACTGTCAGGGCATTTCTTTCCCCATTCTAACTCTTACCTCCTTCAGATACCACATACTCCTTGGAACTGTGCAGGGAAGCCCCAGCTGAAAGATATGTTGTCTTCCTTCCTCTGGTACCTCCCTGGTGCGGTGACTGCATCCTACCATATCATCTGTCCTTATGTATGACGCCTGGCACGTAATTGGCACTGAAAATAATGCACCCCCCATCCTGGTCTCAGGTCCAGATTCCTGTCTTAGAGTATGTATTTCTTCCCTTGACCCCTTCCCTTCCCTTTGTGGGACTCTGTTCTGATAGCCACAGCCCTCACCCAAGGCCTGGGGCCAGCTGCAAATGATCTGAAGAAATAACTACCTCCCCTGTTGAGGTGTGAGTGTTGAATGTCGGGGGTTCCAGCCAGATGGCAGCAGGCAGGTAAGGGTTTATCAGTCCTGGGATCACATTGTTCCCTTTGCTTTTGAGTTCAAAATTTGTGAATCTGTCTTCAGTTTGTGCTAAAAGGTGTTTTTTTTTTTTTTCTTTAAAATGTGTGGTTCTAAAAGGCTTGCTTCATTTTATGTTTACTTTGTCCTCAGGTTTGGATGCTTCTCCCAACATGGGCTTCACACATACCTTTCCCTCTGCCTGGAAAATCTTTCTGCCCCATTTTTTAACTGGTGTCTGGCTTTCAGGTCTCAGGGCAAGTATTCTTTCCTTAGTAAACCTTTCCTGGCCATCCCTTACATACTCTCATAGTAAAATTTATCACAGTGGTGTTTATATAATTGCTGAATTATTTGCCTGCCTTGCTAGACTATAAACTTCTTAAGGGTTGACACCCTGACAGTTAAGCACCCTTAATTGCTCTGTTCCCAGCACCTAACACCATGTCTTTTATGTGGAGTATTTTCAGTATTGATTAGGAAGACGGAAACTAGACATTCTTACCAAAATGCATCAGAGTTGGAAGGCACCTTCAAAAGCATATGACACAACAGATGAAGAACCTTGCCAAGGCCACCTGGGAAGTGACTGGGGTTCGACAAGCATCCAGGCCAATGTTTTTCCATTTGTGCCACATTTCCCCTTTAAGGAGCACCTCTCTTTTTTAAAATAAGGTCCAGAGAACAATTTATTTCCAGGGATAACTGACTTGAAGTGTAGTGGTGATAGCCTGAGGTCTCTTTGCCCTGGGAATCTGCAGCCATAGCACCCTGGCATCCAAACCTGCCTGATCTTGGAAGCTGAGCCAGGTGGGCCTGGTTACTGGGAATACCAGATGATGCAGACTAGGGAGAAAAACTTGGCAATCCACTTCCAAAACAATCTGCCATTCAAAACCCTATGAATAGAAGAGAAGCACTGACATAGTGCCGGGCACGGCAGTGTCGGGGGGGCGGGGGGTGTTTTGTTCTGTTGTAGATAGAGTCTCTATGAGTAGGACTCAACTCGATAGCACCTAACAACAACAACAAGGCCCTAGGACTCCATCCTGTCTGCAAGATGTAGAACAGGGGTACAGTGAACTGGCATAGAACTGGTGCCCACACCCAGATGTCCCTTCTCAGGCCATTTTCAGGTGACATAGAAACATCTTTTAGCAGAAACTGTAGAAAAAGATCGGAGAACAGTATTAGTGACCTTAGATTACATTTTGGTTAATTAAATATTAGCTAAAAGCACTCCGCTTTTAGCTAATTAAATATTAGCTAAAAGCACAGAAACAGCAGGAGGAGAGGCTGGCTTTGGAGCAGGTATGGCTCCTAAACTCACCCACCGGATGAGTGTCCTCTCTCGCGTCAAGGAGGCGTTGGAGGGCATGGTGGGAAAGGAGTGTGTGTGTGTGGGGGTAAGAGGCCAGGAGTGTTGGTCTAGAAGTGCATCCTCCATGGGGAAGCACAGACAATGGAGGTGGAGGTGCACTCTGTTCCCCACCACCAATATAGTCTTAGCCCCATTTCTGGCACATTCTAGGTTCCCCCGTAAGTATTGATGGTGGGCCACCTGATAGCTAAATGCACTAAACCTAAGTCATCCTGGAAGAGATCCCAGTGACCCACTCTCTTCTGTTACAGCTCAGCCTGTAGGTGATGGGGGTTGCTGCACAGGTTTGAGGACAGGTTACAAGAAGGTGGCAGTGTGTGTGCTCCCCATTTACAGAGGGTTGTTGGAATTCAGGGGCAGTAGGTGCTAAGAGGTGTCTGGTATCTAGGGCACATGGTGGTATGATGTGAGCTCCACACAACTTGGGCAGCCCTAGCCCTGCAGCCTTGTGGGTTGCAGCCCATGTAGCCTCTCTCCCGGACTGGTCTGCTTGCTGCTGTGCTTTCCTTGGCAGATGTTCCACGTTCATGGCATCTCCTAACTTCCTGGAGTCTCCATTGCAGCTTTGGCTTCACCCTCACAGCTGCACACTTTGTCCTCTCAAGGGAGCCTGCAGGGATTCCTAACCCTACCATACATTGCCTGGCTTCTCAGACCTTCCTTTGAAGTCTGGGTGGAAGCCCATGACCCTGTCATTCTTGAATCTGGCATGCCTGCAAAACCTGCATCTTGTGGATGATGCCAGGGTCTGCCTTCTGCTTGAGTGGTAGCTGGGTCCCTTTGGACCACAGCTGCAGAAGCCTCGGAATGCCTGGGTGGCTGAAGGTGGAAAAACACTTTACCATGTGGCCCTGTATGAGCAGAGCCACCTAAAGGTCTTTACTCAGAACAGAGTCTTTCCGAGGAGTTTGTACCTTTATACCCTTGAACCTTCGATGGGTGGGAGCTATGCTTTCAAAGCATCTTTCCTATTGTCTTGGTGCCAAGTACTTGGCTTCTTTTTCATAGTTCTAATCTCTTCTGCAACCATGCCTTCCTTGGCCCAAACTTTAAATGTGTTTTTTTTTTTTTTTAATTTTATTTATTTATTTAATTTTTGCAGTACTGGGAGATTGAATCCAGGGTGTTCTACCATTGAACTGTACCCCCTGCCCCTTTTTAATTTTTAAAATTACTTTTAAACAGGGTCTCATTAAGTTGCACAAGCTGTCTCTGGCCTCAAACTCATGATCCTCTTGCCTCAGCCTCCCAAGTCGCTGGGATTACAGGCATGCACCACTGCACCCAGGTAATGTGCTTCTTTTCTGGCCAAACTACAAGTTTTTCAACTCTTTCTGCTCTAGTTTTTGCTCCTAATTCTTACTGTGAAATGCAGCCAGCAATACCCATGCCAGAACTTGAATGCTGTGCTGTCTTGCTGTGTCATAATTTAAATCTTAAATATCCTCTAAAAGTCATGTGCCTTGATATTGGGTCTCTAGGTGTACCTGCTGCTGTCCTGGTAGGTTATAAAACTTTGGGAGGTGGGTCTTAGCTTTGCAGAAAGGATGTCATTGGGGGTGGGCCTTTGGAGGTTTTTTCCCTAGATCTGAGACTCAGGTTTCTCTCTGTTTGTGGCCCACCATGCCATGAGATCGTCTGACACAGGCTCTGCTGCTTCTACCACTATGCCTGGCCTGCCGCCATTATAGACTAATTCTCTGTGAGTTCCCAATAAATCTCTTCCCTTGTAAGTTTGCTTGGGTTGGCTTTTCTGCTACAGTGATGACGGCTGACTAATACAGTCTGTCACCTTTGAACTCAGCCCCACCCATAGTCTGAGGGCATGGACAAAATATAGACAAGTTCTTTTCCAGAATGTGACATGAGCGGCCTCTAATGCAATTTCCAATAGAGTCCTCCTTTTTATCTGAAACTTAATAAACACAGAATTATTCTCTGCATTTATATTAGCGTTCTAGTCTTCTGAACTCAAACCAGAATTATCATTATACTCTACTTGTAGCATTCTAGACTCTCCCTAGCTTACTTCTCCATACTTTCCCAAATTACTTCCACAAACCAGTTCCAACAGCTTCTGAACCATATGGTCAGATATAATCACAGCAATGACTTTACTTTTTGATACTAGTTTTCTGTGTCAGTCACTTTTTATTGCTGTGTCAAAATATCTGAGAAAAACAATATGAGGGAAAGGATTTAATTTGGCTCACTGTCTTAGAGGTTTCAGTCCAAAGTTAGTTGGCTCTGTCACTTTGGGCCTGATGTGAGGGAGAGCATCATGGCAGTGGGAGCAGATGATAGAGGAGGCCGCGCAAGTCATGGTGGTCAAGAAACAGATTGAGAGCGGATGGGGCTAGGGACAAGATATGCCCTTTAAGGGCATGTCCCCAGTAACTTGCTTCTTCCAGTTGGCCCCCACCTGGTTTCTACCTCCTCTCAGTAGTGCCATCAAATTATGAAGCCATCAGTGGGTTAGATCATTGATTATGTCACTTCCCATGAGCCTCTGAACATTGCACTGGGGACGAGGCATTCAACAAAAGATAGTTTTGGGGATGTTTCATATCCAAACCATAACACTTACCAAAATGCATTTTACAAGAAAAACCTATTACCTTAACACTCTCCTCCCTATCCTGAAAGATTTCATGACATCTTTGGAAATGTGCATATTCTGAAGAACATGGTTTGGAAATTTCTGATACATACAGTGATGTTATTCCTAAAGTCAGCAAGGGCCTGTTACAAGTACGAAGAGCTGATTGGAAGAGTAATAGTAACATTTTTTCACCACTTGGGTGTTTATAAAAGTTTCACATTTGTCTCATTGGAGCACCTCTTACTGTGGCTGGGAGGGAGGCATGGAAGCCTTGAGTTGCAAGGTCAGGTGGCTTAACTGAGCTGTGCCCAGGGATCCTGGGTGTGAGTATGAGGAGCCAGCTGTAGCCCACCTCACAATCCGTGTCATCCCTAGATGAGCCACCCCCAAGTAAATTACTCTGAACAAAAATTACTTGTTTTAAGTGCTCAGGGAGCACAGCACAGTCACCATGCTTGAGAACAGAAAGGGAAGTGCTGAAGTGGATGCTTCTCCTAGACCCCCTCACCCCACCCAGCCAGGGAAAGGCAGTGACTTACTCAGCGCCCCACAGAGCTGAGGTTGGAACTGACCTAGGCTTTTTTATCCTCCAAGTGTCAGTATTATTAGCAGCCTCGAGTCCCTTTTGGAAGGGTAGGTTGAGGGCCACCAACACGCAACCGTGCCACGCCTCCCTCGCAACCCTGGATAGCCTTTCTGGGGAGGGGAGGCTCCCCTTAGCCTCCTGGAAGCAGAATTTGTTGCCCTGGAGGTCGCTGTCCAGCTGTCCTGTGCCTGAGAAGACCAAGAAGTCAGTACTGGGGGAGCTCTCTGCCTCGGAGGCTCCTACGTAGTTATCCTCTGCTTCGTGCTGGAGGACCGCTGGAGGATCTCGGTGTGTTCAATCTGCTTAGAGGCCGCCAGGCCTGGATGGAGCTCAGGGGTACCTTTCAGCTTGACTAGTTGAGTCTTCTTGAGACCCCGGCAGTGATGGGGCACTGCTTGGCACTGGCCACTAGAGGGCGCGTCGGCACCGCGTTGGCGCCCCTGACCTGGGAGGTGCGGGTGTTTTCTTTTCCACTGTGTCCACCCCGCCTCCCCCGCCCGGAGGATTTTAGAAAGGGGGAACAATGCCCAATGCCTGGGAGTCGGCCAGGCGGCAGCTAGCGGTCATTTCCTTCCTGCATTGTGTAAACCAGCTTTGACAAGGCACTTTGAAGAAGGTGGCTAGCAGGCGTCTGGCATGGTGGGCTCCGGCATTACAGGCAGAGGGCAGAGTGTGCACGGGGAGGTGGCCTCACCCTCCTTTGTCCTCACCCCGAGACCTCCGCGGGGGCGTTTCCTTTTGTGCCACCAGCGGCCTGTCAGCCTTGCACTTTACATGTTGGGAAACGTGTCTGTTAGGAGCGCGCGCAGGTGGAGTGGCTTAGCACCTGGGCACGTGGGGGGCCTTGGGCCCTGGACCGAATCTCTGAAGCAGAAGTGGTGCTGGGCACCTGGGGGAGGGTCCTGCCTCTAGCCCTGGCAGGCCTGGTGGCTTAATTGCCAGAGTTTCAGGTCCTTTTGCTGGCCGTGGGCTTTGATTCCCGCCTCACCAGCCCATCCCCAGCATCCCAAGCCTGCCCAGCGGTGAGATGAGAGTTGTCGCTGCCTTGTCTGTTTCTGGCGATCAGTAGCCTGCTGCTGGCTGCAGGGCTTGGACCTGGACCTGGAGGTTACTTGAGCCTGCGCTCCTGGCAGGACGGGAAGGACTCCCTGCCGTCCTTCTCCATAACCTTCCTGTCCAGGGCTTTTGCACTCAGTCCTGTGGGTTGTGGAGGACTTATCCAGATGGGCCGGTCCACGTCACCTCCCACCCCTCTCTCACAAGAGAGGCCCTAACCCCAAGAAACAATTCTGTCCCTGTTTTGGGTCCCTGAGCCAGGCCATGGTAGCTGGTGTGATGCCTGTTGTTAACTTAATGTGCTCTAAATTGAAGCCATTTGTTTTATTTATTGGTTTGATTACTGTTAAGCAGCCCGGATTAAGTGACCTGTGCTGGTGGGATGAAGTGTCCCAGAACCTGGTCTCTGTGTCTTGTTTGCTTTAGGCCCCAGGCTGGGAGAACTGGAGCGCTCCCTTTTGCCCTGGGTCCTCCTCCCCTCCTAGTCTGCTCTTCCCCAGTCCTGCAGCTAAGAGACCACTCTGCTCCTCACCTGTGCTCACTTCCCCTCCTGCCTCCCTGGGTCTGCCAGGGAGATGACCACGGGTAGGAGCGTGTGGCTGGGAGCCTGAGACCTAGGTTCAAATCCAACCTGTGACATTTGGAAACAGTGTGGCCTGGGTCCAGGGTGTAGTGCTTCTGAGCCTCCACTCATGACTCCTCGACCCTGACCTTACAGCGTAGCTCATATATTGAAGGCGTGGCTCCCAGTTGTAGTAGTCAGCTGTCATTGCTGTATCATAAAAAACAACTAAAACAAGCATATGGAGAAAAGGCTTATTGGTTGACAGAAATTAGTCCATAATGGCAGCGGGGCAGGTGTGGCAGCGGCAGGAGGCAGGGCCCATGGCAGACAGTCTTACATCTTTGTGAACAAGGAGCAGAGAGAGCATGGCCACAGGTCTGGGAGAAAAACCTCCAAGGATTTGTCCCCTGTGACTCTCTTCCTCCAAGCTAGAACTATCTCCCAAAGTTCCACACCCTCCCAGGACAGCGCAGCAAGCTGGGGACTGATCTTGAGGGGACACTTTATATTCAAACCATGACACCAGTGCACACATTGTTCAGAGGTGGGGCTTTGGGGAAGTGATTGGATCACGAGGGCTCTCCCTTCGTGAGTGGGTTGATTCACTGTGCGTGCTAAGCTAGCGCTCTGCTGCTCAGGGCCATCCCCAGCCCTCCCATTCAGAATTTCAGTAGACTATCCAGGTACTGGAACCGGGGGACGTGGGGCCTTGTTGGGGATGAGCCCTGGAAAGATAGATGTTGTTCTCAGCCTCTTCCTGTCCCTCTCTGCTTCCTGGCTTCTGTGGGGTCCGCAGCTCTGCTCCACAGCTCCCTGTCTTCCATGATGTTCTTCTAGCCTGAAGTGCTGAAGCCGGCCAGCCATGGACTGCATCCTCTGACGCTGTGGGCCAAAATCAATCTTCCCTCTTTCTGCATTGTTCGTGTCACGTGTTTGGTCACAGAGACAAAAACTAACACAAAATGGTAGGAAATGACCTGCAGATGAGGGAACCAAGGCAGCTGGGGCAATAGACGGGGCTTGTCCCCCATTCCTGGCAGGAGAGTCATGACCAAAAAATAGGGCTGATGGGAGCAGGTGGAGGTGTGGCAGCTTGGCTGAGGGAGCGCCTGGCTTTCTGGCTTGGCCAAGTCATACACAGAAAGGTCCAGGACAGAGCGAGCTGCAGAGCCTGTGCCCACCAGGCTGTCCTGTGGCGCCTCCTGCTGCACCCGCAGAGTTGCAGTTTGCCTAGGTCACTCCACATGCCCGGCACTGCTCAGGGGCTGCCTCTTCTGGACATCCTTTCTTCCCTCCTTTCTCTGTTTCGCTCTTTCATTCCTCAAGGCGCAGCTCTGTGGTGCCACTTCCATGGGGCCCCACCTGTGCCCATTCCAGCCTGCTTCGCCTTTTCCTCCCGCTGGCGCTCTGCAGAAGCTTCCCCTCTGCCAGCGGCTGGAGGACAGGCTCACGCGCGTTTCTTTCTGCCTCTGGGATTTAGTATGGCGCAGGGCTCGGCACAGTGGAGACTCAGCGCAGGCTTGTTGGCTGGAGGAGGTAGATGTGGGGCAGGTGGGCTGCCAGGTGGAAATGTAGGTGGGACCCGTGCCCTGGGCCACAGGAAGTGAGGAGTGCCCGGTACTGGGCTTCTCAAGATATTCTGTGAACAAGGTTCTCTGACCTGGGATTTGGAGGCCTTGACCATCCAGAGGGGCCTGGTGATGGTACAGCTGGATGTGGGCTCTCCTGTGGGAAGTTGTCCAGTTTGAGGCCAGCTGGGACAATTCACATGTGCTGTGGAGACTGATTTCTGAGTTTCAGATCTGTCCACCTTGTATTACTGTGAAGAAATACCAATGCTGGCCCTGGGGAGGTGACAGGGCCCCCTCTTGTCTCTCTTACCTTAAGGCAGTTAGGGAGGTTACCTGTCTGCCAAACTGGTGCCCCCCACACCATTGGTAAGCAGTGCCTTGGCAGCTTTTCAGTCCCTGCTGGGCTGCTAGGCATTTACTTTCTTCTTTATTTTTTAATTTGATTTATTTTTTATTAAGACATATCTGTACATCATGGTAATTTGATACATGTATACAGTGTGTAATAATCAAATCAGGGTAATAAACATTTCCATCTCTTCAAACATTAATCATTGTTATGTGTTTGGAATTTTGTGCTGTTCATGTCATTTTGAAATATATCAGATTGTTTTAACCAGTAGTTATCCTACTGTGCTATGGAAAAATCAGAACTAATTTTTCCCTTCTAACTGTGTTTGGTTGTCCTTTATTGAACTTTTTTCTGTCCTTCTCTCCATCCCCCTACCCAGTCTATAGTGATCACTGCTCCATTCTATTCTTCTATAGGATTGGATTGTTATATATTTTAATTGTGTATGTCTTTTAAACTCTGTAGAACAGCATGGTTTTATACATTAATATTCCTACCAATTTCTTCATATATATCCTTATTATTTAACTTTTCCTATAGAAATGAACAATGTGTTTACACATTTTTGAATGAAATGAGACTTAGAGGTCATTCAAAAAATGTTTTACCCCATTGTGTGTATGTGATTTGTGATCCTGGGTTCTTCAGCTTTCTCTTATCCTGAATTCCATTGTTAAGACCTTCCAGTGTGTCTCTGACCCTCAATTTTCTCATCTATAAGATGTTGTGTTAGTCACTTTTCTCTTACTGTAACAAATACCTGAGATAATCAATTTATAAAGTGAGAAGGTTTATTTTGCTTAATAGTTTCATTAGAGTTCAACGATCAGGCAGACTCATTGTGCTTAGCCTCTGGTGGGGGTGCCAGATGGCAGCAGCAAGGAGCGCACTGTGGATCAAACTGTTCACCTCAGGGCTGGGAATTGAAAAAGAGGGAAAGGAGGAGGCCGGCTCCCAACCTCCCCTTTAAGGGCATGCCTCCCGTGACCTGAAGAACTCCTAATAGGCTCCGTCTCTGAAAGGTTCCACTACCTCCTGATAGGACCAAGCCTTTACCACATGGACCTTTGGGGGACCCTTATCTAAGTGGTAGCAGATGGGTGGGGACGTTCCAGCTGAGTCACATCTGCAGCTCTTACTGCTGTGTGGAAACTGGGTACTAGGAAGTGGCATAGCACATATCCTTCTAGACCCCGCCTTGCTGTGGATGGTAAGAGATGAGAGGGGATGATGCCATTGTTCATCTCTTTCTGGGATAGTACCTGGACTGACCCTGACCACATCCTACTTGATGAGACATAATGATTCATTTACTGGTCTCTGTCCCAAGCCAGGCTGTACCTCAATCCTGAGGATGAAGAGGGGTGTAGAATCTCTCCAGCTCTCTCAGATGTTTGTTGTCATTGCCATTGAGCTCCCAAGGGCAGGCGCTACCTTTGTCCTGCCATCAGCACGCAGGGCCATCCCTCTGGAGGTTGCACAGGTTTGTCTTTGGCCCAGAGCAGGCTTGGTGGCTTGCCCAGAGCCATATAGCTGTGCATGTCTAAGCTGGGACTGGAACCCATCTGTCTGACTCTAGAGCACTGTGCCTTAATGGCTGTTTATTCTGGTGGTTCATTTCACTATAATGGTTCCCATGGTGCCCTGTGCCTGTTGCTCAATGGGGCCCTGCACATATGTCCTCTTCCCCTTGTCAGCTGATCAAGGGCCTCCAGGTGGCTTGTGAAGAAGGGAATCGCAGAGCCCACATGCAGCAGACCTCTCACTCCTGCCCCAGGTTCTGCCCTGCAGAGCCAGCTGGGCGCCCCCGTTTGGTACATCCTATAGGATGGTGATTCGGGAGTCCTACTTCTTTTGTTTGGCAGGTGTTTGTCACAGGAGGTCTGGGTTGGGAGTCCAGTCCTGTTGTCCAGTCCCTTCATGTTACCTGTGAGGAAGCTGGGGCCCAGGGAGGCCAAGTGACTTGCACAAGGCCACACAGCTGGACAGAGGGGTCTGGGACTCATATACCCTGCTGTCTCCTTGCTTACTTTGCTTTCTGTTTGTTTCTGAGCCAGTTGTGGGTGGTGCTTGTCTCTGTGCACTTGTCTTCTGTTTTTGGTCCTAGCTGGACACAGTTTTTGGTTCCCACCCACCTGTGGCTGCCTTGCGGTCACCAGAGTTTTGTGCACAGTGTGTGGCTGTGTGTTGGGCCACCTGGTGGCAGCCCCAGAATGAAGCTGAAGACATGGGCCCAGATCTTTTCTGAAGGGCACTATTGTCCCTTTGCCCTGCCCAGCCCCGCTCTGGGAATTCAAAGAGAGGAAAAGGAGGGGCTGCGGTCCCCATATCCCGTTTAAGGTCATGCCTCCTGTGACTTGAAGAACTCCTACTATGCTCCCTGTCTTAAAGGTTCCGCTACCTCCTGCCTGGCCCTGGGCCTCTTGGTGGGCTGAGCCTTGTGGGGAGCTGTGTGGTGTAAGGAATCTGCTGCTGCCTCCTCCCTCTTCTTAGACCCCACGACCCCAGTCCTCCTGTAGCTGTCACAAGGATCTGTGGGCCCGGTATGTGAGCTAAGGCACACATAGGTGGAAGGCACCCTGGTGCCTCCATTTCTGCTGGTTTACCATCCAGCTCAAATGCCCGACAGGTGTTCGCCCTTTTGCAAGCCTGTTCCCTCCTGAGTCCTTCCGATGCTGCCATTACCCTGCTCTGGCTGTCGTGCTTGGGATGTTGCCAGACTAGGGGGTGGAAATCAAGTCTCATTTCCCTCCCTCCTGGTGCAGCCTCATGTAGGGGTGGGCCTGTGCTTACTGGATGAGTGCAGTGTTGGCTGCTGGTGGCCTGGTTCAGAGTCTGGCTGTACCTCATCCCTCTGTTGTTGTTGTTGTTAGATGCTGTCAAGTCAGGTCTGACTCATACCTGCCAAGTTCTTCTCACAAGCCTACAGCCCCTGGTCTTCCCAGGTGGTCTCTCATCCAAGTACTAACCAGGCCTGACCCTACTTAGCTTCCGAGATCAGACAGGATCGGGTGCCACAGCAGTATGCCTGGAGACACACCTCATCCCTCTGTTGTTGTTAGGTGCCACTGAGTCGAGTCCAACTCATAGCGACCCTCATAGGGTTTTCAATGGCTGATTGTTTTTTGGGATTGCTTCAGGAGTGGATTGCCATGTCCTCCTATACCTCCTCCCTCTAGAAGGCATTAAGTTGTTACTCACTTCTCTGGACTACTTCATCATCTACATAGGGGGCACAGCCGTGTCAGCTACCTCAAACATTGATGTAGGGATGGAGTCAAGTCTATGAACCATTTAAAAGACCTGTTTGTTCCTAGCACACCGCAAGTGTCTGGTGAGACCCTTAGACATGGCAGCCCTGTTCCCCTTGAGGCCTGTGTCCTGCTCTCAGGCATCCGTGACCATCCCTAGCGTGCCATAGCATGGTTCTGGGCCACTGGTTAGCGCTCACTCATCCTGAGTCAGCTTAGATCGTGGAGCAGGTACCTGTGCCTGAGCCTGGCTGTTGGGGCTAGCTCCGTGGGTGCTCAGGCTGGTCTTTATTTGCACAGAAACCCACAGCCCACATCCCTCATTATGTTCTATGTGTGTGCCAAGTAAGCGTGAGGTGGTGGAGCAGAGCAGCATCACGCCCTGTGGTCCCAGGTGTCTCAGTGGAAGAGGAAGAAGCTTGCAGCTCCTGAGGGGATAGCAGGGGGAAATACCCTAGTGGGGAAGTGGACCTGCGTCCTGAGGTCAGGAGTGAGACATTGCAGGTTGCTCCCTGCTGTATGTGAGTTTAGGGGATGTCAGTGCATCAGGTGTCTTTGGTCCTTGGTCCCGGGCATGGCTAGTCACTACTGACATCAGCGTCATGGCCAGATTCCTGGGTCTCTCACCCCCTAGGGGTGCACCTGTGCCCGTGGGCTTATGGGATGGGTCCACTCAACTATGAGGGGCTGACAGGCAGGTCATTAGGGGAGCCCTGTGTCCAGCCTCTGGGGTACATCCAGCCTGCCTCTGTTTCGAATAGTACGTCCTGTATGGAGGATGTGTGTGAGAACATCATTTCCCTCTACAAGTTACAGATGAAAACCCAAAACTCAACCTAGCCGAGGCCTTCTGTCTTCTGTGAAGAGTGCATGGCTAGATGGGGGGTTGAGTCTGGTGAGCTGCCTTTGCTGAGGACCTAAGACCTTTTGAAGGTTGGTTCGGTTTCCTTCTCTGTTCTCCAGGCTCATGGAGCAGCTTTTGCTTTGACTAGAAACATGAGCGACTGTTATTTACTCACTTTGCTCTCAGAGAAGTTTGGAGACTTTTTGGAGTAAATGCAAAATGAAAACATTTCTTAAGGCAAAATTTCTGTCTTAAGCTGTTGGCTTTGGGAAATGAAACCTGACCTTGCTGTTTAATCTCCTAGTCTCTGGAACTGTTGGCTTCCAAGCCCTCTTCTGTGACATGCGCAGCATCTGGACTTGATTTATGGGATTCTTTAGGGGATTTGGTGTAGCCTGGAAATACGAGAGTATTCAGCTCTGAGGATGCCGCCTGGGCCCCGGGTCCTAGGAATGGTAGAGGGCTTGGGGAATGCTGGAGGAGAAGGTGCCTAGAGAGAAGTAGTGGAGAACTTGAGCGGACTCCAAGGAGAGCCCTCCTGACCTTCTACAGAGGATGTGAAACTAGAAGTCATATACTCATAAACCGTCTTCATTTTCCCATGTGTGCCTTGAGCCCTTGTCGCTTGGCCTAATTTCGGCATGGCAGGAGAAATCTGTCTTCTGCCCATTTTACTTAGTATAGGACCCACATGTGGTGGTGTAGGTCATAACGGTTCTTGTCTTGCTGTCCTATTGTGAGCTTATTGTTTTGCGACCATAGCAGAATTTATTGTCCAATTTCTTTTGAAAGCTTTTCTGTGAGTTTCTAATTCTTTTTTGCATTACAAATAATGCCACAGAAAATGTCTCTGTGTGTTACCATTTCAGTCTCACTCCTCATTATAGGTCTGTATGATGTTTTTTTCTTGTGAATTGTTTCTAGGACTTCTTTCATTCTTCATGAGGAACACTTCATACTCCTGTATTTCCTGGAAGCCACAAATTAATTTGTGAAAATCAGGACCTGCAGAAGTGCTCTTTGATGTTTACTCTCTTGGCTTTTTGTCATAGACAGTTTTGCCTGTCAACTTCCATTGTACAGTCCTACTTTTTCTCCTCTTATGTAGAATTTAAAAGAAGTGAAATATTGTAGCTATAGCTCAATCCTACCCTTGTTGGTTCTCACTGTCCCACATGAGAGGCTGCTGTGTTTTGTGGAGTTTGTTTTGTACTTTTATGCCATACATATGTATGCATGTTGTCATCGTTAGGTGCCATGGAGTCAGGTCTGACTCATAGCCACCCTGCGTACAACAGATGAAATACTTCTCAATACTGTGCCATGCCTGGTAATATGTCAGTGCTTCTCTGCTATTCATAGGGTTTTCAGTGGCTGTTGTTTCGGGAGTGGGCTGCCGGGTCCTTCTCCCAATCCTACAGCACCCGGTATTCTCAGGCAGTCTCCCATCCAAGTACTAACCAGACCTGACCCTGCTTAGCTTCCCAGATTAGATGAGGTCAAACACCAGGGTGGTAGGGCTACAGGCAGATGTATGCATAGTATATATCTACTATGCCTTGCATGTATTAAGCAGTTATGTAAATGCTCTTAAATATCCCTATGATATTTCTTTTTTTACTCAACATGATGGTTTTGAGATTTACTCCTAAGGATAAATGTAGGTCTTGTTGGGTCATTTTAACTGCCATGTAGTATTTCATTATGGGAAGACCTCAGTTTACCTATTTTCCCTTTGAGAACTGGCCTGGCAGTCCCCACTTTTTGTCACCCCAGTCCCTGCTGTGGTGAACACTCAGGTGCATGTCTGCATTCACAGGTGTGCTTGAGCCTCCCCAGGTTGCTCACGTGGAGGGCTGTGCCCAGGCCCACGCGCCCTCAGCTTTACAGGACACTGCTTGCTCTCCACAGCAGCAGCCTTCCTGCTGCATGCTCTCCTGAGCACTCAGGCGAGACTCCTTTCTCTTGGTATGTGTCCTGTTGCCCTTGAGACAGGAGGCAGACACCTGGGCCACCCTTGGGAACAGGATGACAGGGAAGTAGGTCCCCTCACACCCTCCAGACATGTGTAGACTTGAGCCAGCTTTCCTCAGTTTTCAGCATCTCCGGGGTGACGGCAGTGAGGAGGGCACCAGCTGAAGGTGGACTGGTCTTTTACTCAGTTGTTGACTCAGTGTCCTTAGCTGCCTGCCCTTGCCTGACTCCCCTCACAGATAGTGCAGGCAGGGCTGGAGGAGACGGCCTCATGGGGTCCGGCTCTGGAGTTGGCCTCTCTAGTGACCGGCTGTGCAACCTGTGGATCACCCCTTCCCACCGTGCCCAGCCCAGTTCCTTGTCTCAAACAAAGGGCTGATCAGTGGTTCGCATGACCTCTTCACTGTGTATGAGTTACTCACCCACGTTGAGGTTTGCCATTAGTGAGTGATTTCCACCTTCTTGGCCACAGGCTTCCAGAGCCGAGTTTTGAGAGGCCAGCAGGTCTGGGTGGGGACCTAACTTGAAGGCTTGCAGAGGCCTGGTGCTCCCTAAGACCTGACTGTTTCATCCTTGTGGCACAAAGCAGCTGTGCTCAATTAAATGATCTGTGCTTTCCTGTAGCTTGAGAGGTGTCCTCAGATCCCAGGGGCTTAAGGCTAATGCAGATTTATGCTGACCAAGGGAAGTTTAGGGTTGCTGCTGGTTCTTGGGGATGGGTGACTCACTAAAGCCAGAGGCATAGGAGCACTGCTTTCTTTGAGAAGAGCATTTTTAAGGTTCTTGTAACTGCATCCAGTATTGCTCCTATCTGACACCTCACTCAGCCAATATTTGTGTGTGCCTAATGTGTGCCAGGCACTGTCTTAGGAGCTTGGGTGTTTTTGTTTGTTTTTGATGGAAGACTCTTTATTACCATTTCAATCTCACTTCTCATTATAGGTCTGTTTAAGTTGTCTCTATCTTCTTGATTTAATTTTGGTAAGTCATATGTGTCTAGGAATTTATCCATTTCATCTAGATTTTCCAGTTTTTTTGAATATCAGTTTTCAAAATATTCCCTAATGATTCTCTGGATTTCTCTGGTATCTGTTATAATATCTTCGTTTCCATCTCTAATTTTACTAACTTGATTCTCTGTTTTGGTTAGTTTTGCTAAGGTTTTGGCCGTCTTGTTTATCTTTTCAAAGAACCCATTTTTTGTTTCATTAGTTTTTTATAATGTTCTTTTAGTCTCCATTTCATTAATTTCTGCCCTGATCTTTATTGTTTCTTTCCATCTACTGATTTTGGGCTTTTCTTATTCTTTTTTTCTAAGACATTGAAGTGCTTCATTAGGTTATTTGTGTGGGTCCTCTCTGATTTTTAAATGTAGGCACTCATAAACTTCCCTGTTAGAATGACCTTTGCTGCATGCCAAAGATTCTGATAGGTTGTATTTTCCTCTTCATTTGATTTTAAGAATTTTTGAATTTCCTGCCTGACCCACTGATCATTTAAAAGTATATTGTTTAATTTCCATGTATGTGTATAGTTTTTGTAGTTTCTCTTGCTGTTGATTTCTAGTTTTATTCCATTACAGTCTGACATACAAGAAATTATTTTGATTTTTCTGTATTCGTTAAAACTTGATTCGTGGCCCAAAATGTGACTGTTTTAGAGAAAGTTCCATGGTCTGCTGTGAAGAATGTATATTCTGTAGTTTTTAGATGAACTATTCTTTAGATGTCTATTAAGTCCATTTGATCTATTGTGTGTTTTAATCTGAAGTTTCTTTGTTGACTTTTTTGTCTATCTATTGATGATAAGGATGTTGTTGAAGTCACTTACTCTTATTGTCTCTGGATTTTATCTGTCCATTTATGTCCAGTAGTTTTTGTTTTATGAAACTGTGCAAGCTGATGTTTGGTGCATATAAATTTATAATTATTATATCTCCTTGATGGATTGTTCTCTATTAATATGTAGTGACTTTCTTTATCTCTTCTAATTTTAGCTTGAAGTCTACTTTGATATAAAAATGGCTGCTCCTTCTTTTATTTTGGCTTTCATTTGCTTGGTGTATCAATATTCATCCTTTAACTTTCAGTTTGTGTGTGTGTCCTTGTCACTGAGATGTGTTTCTTGCAGAGACCAAATTGTAGGATCTTATTTTTCAATTTAAACAGCTAGTCTGTGACTTTTAATTGGAGAGTTAAGACCATTTATAGTTAAGATTATTATTGAGAAGTGTTTACTGATTCTTATAATTGTGTTGGGTGTTTTCCTGGTTGGTTCACATACTATTTGCTGTTTTCTTTCTCCCTTATTCATATTTGGGGTTTGCTGTTCTTTTCTTTTTTTTAGTACTGGGGGTTGGACACAGGGCCTTGTACCTGCAGGACCACTGAGCTGTGCCCCCAGCCCTTTTTTTTTTTTAGTTTTTGAGACAGGTCTTGCTCAGTTACACAGACTGCCTCTGGTCTTGAACTTGCGATCCTCCCGCCTCTGCCTCCTGAGCCGCTAGGATTACAGGAGTGTGCCACAGCACCTGGCCTGCTGGGGTTTTTGAGTTAGACATGACTCATTCTTTCCTATTTCTCGTTAATTCATCATTTCCTCTTATGAGGTTTATTCTTTCCTGTACTTGTGATTGAGACTTTTTTCTTCCTGTGTATAGGATTCCTTTAAGTATTTTCTGCAGTGCTGGCCTGGTGGTCATGAATCGCTTTAATGTGTG
>VMDO01024059.1:0-30408 GCA_007922755.1 Pedetes capensis
GACTAAAAATCGCATGTAATTGTTCTAACAAGATAGAAACAAAGACCACTACAGGAAAAGTTTCTATCTTAAACAGAAATGGAACCCAAGGACATATAGAAAAATACTATATAGTAAAAGATAGAGAAGACTTGGATGGGAAACTTAGATAGGAAGGGGGGAGGGGGGAAACATAGAGGAGGGTAAGGGGTAACCTATACGAATAATGCTTATCAAATTGCATATATGAAAATTGTCACAACGAAAAACATGTCAAAATGAATCACATTATGATGTACATTAAAAATTTCTAATAAAAAAAAAAGAAAGAAAGAAAAAAAAAAAAGAAGAGTCTCCTCATTTAGGGAGATGTAGTATCATTCTGAGTATGGCTGTGTCTCCCAGCAGGTAGTAAATGGAAAGATACACAAGAGGGGCATCAAGAACAGATTTTCAAGGTCCTACCTTTTCCTTATGCAGGAGGCTGTGTTTAATTTTTCTGTTGCCATAGATACCTCTGGATATAACTTCACTGAAGCTCTTTGCAAGATTTCTTCCTGCCTACAGCTGGGAATTCTAACCTATACTTCTTTTACTGCAACTCATACCATTCTCTCTTCATCATCTTAAAGTGGAAAAAAGAAATACATGAGCTGCCCGTTACAAACAGTAATTCAATATAAAATTCTTTATTCATCCATTGTACAAACTTATTTCAGGGCATACTATGTGCAAATGTAGTAGATTTGGGGCAGAATGAAATCTTCCTGATAGCTGCTTTTGATTAGTGGTGTTGTCTCTAAAAACCAAATCTCTGACTCTAGGCAACAAACCAATTATGTCAGGCAAGTTTTGAGCCTCGACCTTGAAAATATTATTAAGGGACTAGGCTTTTCTGTAAATCATAAAAAAGGGTTTTTTGGGTTTTTTGGCTGTGTTTGGTTTTATCTTATTTTTTATTTTATTTTTGGATACATACATCTGCCTTCTGCTTCCCTTCAAACTCTTACATGACACTCACATAAATTACCTTCTTAAATGATTCCAGATAAGTTCCCCAAGGGTTCTAATTCATATTCAGTCCCCACCACCAAGGTAAGACTACATGGTGAAAAGCCTAGCGCATTTCCTGGCACATCATGGGTCTCCAATAAATTTCACCTGAAACTGATTTCTTCAGTCTTATGCTTTACATTCTGTATTCTCCTGCATATGCTACATCATTTAGCAAGTATTTATTAGTAGGTATCATAGTTTGTTTTGCGCTGTTACAAAAAAAAAAAAAAACACATGAGACTGGGTAATTTATAAAAAGGAGAGATATAGTTCTCAGTGTTCTAGAAGCTGTGAAGTCCAAGGTCAGGAGCTCACATCTGACACGGGCCTTCTTGCTGCATTATCCCCTGGCAGAAGGCAGAAGGGCAAGAGGGTGTGCAAAAGAGAGATTGAGAGCAAAAGACAGAACTCTCACCCTCAGGTCCTATGACAGTCAGCTCAATGAGGGCAGAACACTGGCAGCCTAACTACATCTCAAAAGTCCCACTTCTTAACATTGTTGCACTGGAGATTAAGTTAATAACCACATGTGTTTGGGACATGTTCAAAATATATCACTAGGAGTCATGACTATTTTGTTATTTTTATATTCCAAATATCACTAGAAATTACCAATTATCTACCCTGGTTGTCAGGAGGTTTGTCCAGAAGCCATCAAAATTCAAAATATAAGGCAATCCTTATATAATGTACATTTATCACTCTCAGGTCTTTCTGTGGTTACATTTGACCATGGAAGTACCTTTTCTGAAACTGTTGTAAGAATTCACTTCAACTAAGGCAGACCATGAAGCCATATCTATGTTGGAAGCAACCAGAAGATTGGCCGCTTCCCCTGGGCTGTGGTTGAGGCTGAAAGGGAGAAACTCATGGAACACTCCGTTAATGGGGTGTGAAACTGGGATGCTCGTGCTAACCCGGAGGCAGCCTCCTTCCCAGACACCAGCAAGTGCAGCTGCTTTTTCACACTTTGCCTCACCACTTCCTTGGCAGCTAATGGAATATTTTCATTTCTAAGAGCTTTCCTGGAGCCAATAGATGCATCCCCAAGATGATAGGAATGAGCATTAGCTAAGTGGGGCGCCCTGCATCCAGGGAACAGGAAATCCAAAATTACCCCCTACAGCCAGGCCCACTCCTTCTTTTGGGAGTAGGCTGGCTTGGAATAGACCCACTCCTCTCATACCTTGAACTTGGCCCAGCCTGCTTCACAGCTGGGAAGGGGGACATACGCTACTAGCACAAGAGGTCTCCATTAAAAAAGCCTGGAGGGGAATTTCAGTGCATGTCTCCATACCTGAAAGAAAACAACTGGAGTTATTTTCCAATGCCAGCTCTGGATAAACAATTTAGACACACTTAACAGCGTGTTCACTTACAAGAAATATTCTTACCCATTTCTTTTTTACAGTTCTGGAGCTACAGGCACAAAACGAAACAGGACTTTTTCCATTCATCTGGTTCAGTGTACTATTTTTTCTCCTCCGTTTCTCTCAACATCCTGTTGGGCCTACGCTGCTAAGAAAGCCTCTTACATATCTGGGGTTGGGGTGGGGAGAAGGACCCGGGAAGGGAGGATGTAGGGAAGCTTGTGATGAATTTGAACAGGAAATGTCTTTGACAAATGTAGTCCTTCTTCCCTTGCCTAACTCTGAAATGCCTCTGGCTTGAAAGTTCCCCATATGCTTGTTATTTATGTATACCACGCAAATTCTAAACAAAGAGCTCCATTCTTGGCTTCCCCACACACTGCCTACAACAGCAAGGAAATTTTCCACTTGAGAAACAGAGGTCCAGGGCAGCAAGAATCCAAGGGTCACTGTGCAAAATGATACTGGCAAAAGCCAGTAGGGTTATATGGACCACGTGGAGCAGATCAATCTACCAGGCAGCATTTGCTTATTTGTTTACACAAAGTTCAAACCTTCACGCTGGTGTCTGTATTCAAAGTGCCTCAGACTGGTGGCTTAAACAAGAGGAACTAACCTGTCTTGCAATCTGGAGACGAGGAGGCCAAGATCAAGATGTTGGCAGTGTGAGCTCTTTCTGAGAGCTATGAGAAAGAATCTGTTCCCCTCACCACAATCTCTGCTTTCACATTTACACAGTGTCCTCCCCATGGGTACACACTTGCGTCCAAGTTTCTCTCTCTCTTTTTTTTTTTTTCCTCACTAGGAGGTTGAATCTAGGGCCTTGTGTGTACTTTGCAAACGTTCTACCACTATGCTGCACCTTCAGCCCAATTTTCATTTTTTTATCTTGAGACAAAGTCTCTCCAAATTACACAGGCTACCTCTGGCCTTGAACTTGTCATCCTCCTGCCTCTTCCTCCTGAGTGGCTGGGATTACAGGTGTGCCCCACTGCCCACCTGGCAGAATTTTCCACTTTTGTAAACACATCATTACACATTATTAGCTAAGGGTCCACCTTAACCCTCTGGCTACCATGAGGACATGTGTCAAAAAGTGAGTGTGTATGAATTTGGTAGAAAATCAAGAAAGTGGTAGGGAAAAAAAGGTATTTTACAAACTCATATTATGCATTTGAATTATTTTGCTAATCATGTTCTTATTTTGTTCATTATAATGAAGAGTTTCTGGAAATAAAACTTACTGTCATATACTTTGATTTGAAATAGACAAAGTGTTAAGAACCTAATCTTAACTACTGATGTCTACAAAGACTTTATTTCCAAATAAGGTTACACTCAAATGTTCTAGGGGTTAGGTCTTCAGCCTATGAATTTGAGGGGAACACAACTGAACTCATAATATTGTCCAAGAAGAGAACATTCTGACGACAAAGCTGATAACTCTGCCCAAGAGAGCAGCCAGCAGGACAATTTTAAAAAGACCTTTTAAAAATGCTTTGGCTCACTGGGTGTGGTGGCACATGCCTGTAATCCCAACATTCTAGAGGCTGAGGCAGGAGGATCATAGCAAGTTTGAGGCTAGCCTGGGATACATAGTAGGTTCCAGGCTGGCCTGCAGCCTGGGCTACACTGTGAGACTTTTGCAGAAAGAAAAGAAAAGAAAAGAAAAGAAAAGAAAAGAAAAGAAAAGAAAAGAGAAGAGAAGAGAAAAGAAAAGCAATGAAATTTTAGAAAGCTTTGGCCATTCTAGGCTTCAGTGGGCAGATTTCTGAGCCACAGAAGTCCTTAGGGAAGAGCTAATCCCTGAAAAGTTCTCTGAAATAACAAGGAAGACAACCAGAGTGGCCAGGCCTGATCCCTCTGGTTCTCAGCTTTTTTATCCTTTATCACAACAAAAAGATGGCAAAAACCTCACTAAATTACAGGTGAGCAGTGAGTCTGTCTTGCCCTACATAAAGGCCTACATTTTCCATTTATTCCTCTTAGACACATTTTTTTTGTGCAGTGCTGGGAACTTGAACCCAGGACTTAGTCCATGTGAGGCAAGCTCCCTACCACAGAGCCACATCCCCAGCGTTAAAAGGAAGAGAGAAGTTAGAGATGGAATATAACCACCAAACTTCAATAGTTAGTCCTAATTCCTCCTTGAAATATTTCCTTCTCATTTCCTTCTCCTTTACTCTCTTCTACTTCAAAAACCAAAGATATTGTCCCTAGGAAGTTGTAAGGAAAATAGAAAAGTGAAAAATTAAATTTTTGCAGGCAGCAACATGTTTAATACTGCCAAGTCCTCTCTCTCTCTCGTGGATTCCAAATGCCATGGTGTCTGTGTTGGTCAGTACCAGCATTTTTAAGTTCAGGTTTTGAGTGGACTTACTCAGGACTCAGGAAGTAGGCAAGCCATTTGCATAGAATTGTTTTCCAAGTTATTTTGTGTTTGCTCGCTTGCTTGTGTTTCCTCCAGAGTTTCTGTGCCACCCATCTGTTCCACAGCAGAAGACAGCTCAGAGAAGGCAGGTAGAGGAGACCCTATCAGGGATGGGACAGGGACACTGGCCCCTGAAGAACGCTACCACCTCCTCCTCCCCCTCCCTATGAATGCTTGGAGCTCACCAAAGATTCAAAATGTTTACTTGCAGTGTTACAATGCTTGTTTAAAGTTCCTGTATAATTAAGTTTGCTCAAGTTTCAATTTCCTGACCTAGGTGGGGGGTTCTCTGGAGAGGAAGGACGGTTGAAACTTAGTTTCCTTGTGCCTTCCTGCCACCCCTCAAACTGTATAAAAACCCCAAGCCCCTCTCCTTCAGGGTTGCCTTCCCTTCCTTGCTAGGGAGACTCTATGGAGGGTTGACCCCGGTGCCAGAAATAAAGCCTCATATTTATTGCATCGATCTGCGACTCGGTTTCTCTCTGGGGCCTCTCTCCTCGAAGATCCTAATTTGGGGTCCTACACCCCC
The DNA here is from genome assembly GCA_007922755.1 of Pedetes capensis. Classification (NCBI taxonomy): domain Eukaryota; kingdom Metazoa; phylum Chordata; class Mammalia; order Rodentia; family Pedetidae; genus Pedetes; species Pedetes capensis. Next base: position 5,366 of record VMDO01024059.1, read on the forward strand.
TCTTTTCCCATGGCCATGCCCAAGTTCAACAGAGTCCTGGCCTGGATGGTCCCTGACTCGCTCTTCTCATCTAAGGAGGAAAGATCAAAATGAAGACAGGAAGCTTTGGTATACAAACGGCTTGTCAACTGGTGGACCTCCCTGCAAGATAATGAGGAAGAAGCTTACTGCTTCCTTGAGAGACCTGCCAGTGCAGATCTCTTCAGCCAACTTCCCTAGAGAGGATGCCTCCCTCCTTCTGGGGATATGAGCCTGAGATGAAGGATTTTAGGATCCAACAGGCAGGACAGAACGGGAGCCCACCTTTATCCAGCAGAATGTGGTAAGAAAACTGGTCACTAAGACCCCTCCACACAGATGGCAAATTCCCTGTCCCAAAATTCCCCTCAGTAGGGTGGATGGTGTTGCCTCGGCCATCACAGCTGACAATGAGGCCAGCCTTGTCCTGCAGCTTGTGCCAGCTCCTGATTCTGCCCTCCTGTGCCTTCCTAACCACACCTTGGCCCAGGCTTTACTGACTCCAGTCTGAATTGCTATGATCACTTCCATAGCAGAAGGACTACAGGGTTTGTCCTCAGACATCCCAGCTCCCTGCTCCAACAAAACTTCTATTTTGCCCAATTTACTGTTAGTGCAAAATTGTGCTCACCCAGTGGATGCAATAGCAGATGATCAGTCCTGTGCTGACCTGATGAAAGCCATCAGACACTTTTTCCAGGACATTTGGAATCTTCCACATGTATGGCCTCAAAGACAATGAAAACCCAAGCTGGGCACAGTGGCACACACCTGTGATGCCAGCAACTCAGCAGGCTGGGACAGGAGGATCATGAGTTCGAGGCCAGACATTGCCTATGCAATGTCGCAAGAGCCTGTCTCATTAAAAAAAAAAAAAAAAAAAAAAAAAAAAAAAAATTTAAAGCAATGAGGGTGCAGCTCAGAGGTAGAGCACTTGCCTACTGTATGTGAGGCCCTGGGTTCCCAGTACTGCACACACACATACACACACACACACACACTCACACACACACACACACACACAAAGGTGAAACCCTTTGGGATCAGTGTTAAAATTAGCCCTGGGACAGTGGGGGCTATTTGGTAAGAGCACCTTAATTTTTAGGATACCTGCCTCCTATAGTCATTTAGCTCCAGACTCCAAAATCTAAGTTTACAGTCTACTGCATAAATTTAGAGCTTCTGGCTTAGGATATTGGATGTTATTTTATTTATTTAGCAAATATAATATTCACCATTCATCTGAAGCTGTTTTGTGCTCTTTGCCAATATTAACTCATTTAAATCAGCATAACTACATGAGGCAGATATAAGTATTTTCCTCCTCATTTTACGCATGAGAAGTAAGACATACAAAAAGGGCTTAATAAATTGCATGAGGACATTCAGCTAGTAAGGGGAAAAGCTGAGATTTGAACCCTCACAGTCCAAAGTATGGACTTGTAAATACTGCATTAAGGACCAATCATAACTTCAGTATATCAATGAAGCAAAAGCAGGGGGAAATAATGCAAAAGATGCAGCTGAAATGGGGAAAAAGAAAAAAACAGACAAGAATAGGCTTGTGTTTCTTCTCTGTGAGGTGTTTGCAATACTTAAACATAACCTTCAACCAGCCTGGTCAGAAGTTAGACAAAAATGTGATCCAATTTGGCACTGAAATATAGTTATGTTTACCAAAAAAGAGATATATCTACTTTTTTTTTTTTTTTTTTTTTTTTTTTTTAGTACTGGGGGTTGAACCCAGGTCCTCACCCATCTTTGCAATCACTCTGCCACTGAACTCACTGAACTGCACTCTCAGCCCATTTTTTTACTTTTCTTTTTCTTTTGAGACAGAGTCTCACTAAGTTACACAGGCTGCCTCTGCCTCCAACTTGTGATCCTCCTGCCTCTCACTCCCCCCACCACCCTCAGTCATGGGAATTACAGGTGTGTGTACCAAGCCTAGCCATCTACTCTTATTAAAGTAGGACAGGATCTCTGAGGGATGCTGGGCTGGCCTATATTTTCTTCACACTATTAAACACTTTCACTCTTTTCCTGATCTTCTGTAGATGGGAATTCTCAAGTGGCAATCAAAAAATCACTGGGCAATTTTTATTAAAGAGTATTTTCTCCATTTATGGAGAGAAAAGTAGTCTCCAAATCTCCCACATGTCATTTTCAGATCAGTCACGGACTCCTTCATGTACAGCTCTAACAGGGACCTCCAGAGCTCAGAGCAAGGAAGGTGCTTAGAGTTGCTTCTTTGGCTTTTCAGTTGATTCCTTTCTGTCAAGGAGGGAGTCAGCCATCATTAAATTCATCATTCCCACCCCTGCAAGTACTCTACAGACCCCCACCCCATTTGACAAATCTAGATTACAGCATCAGATGCACCCCCACTGTTGTTGCCTCTCAGCAAATGGAAAGACCACAGTGATTACTGCTGCACTACATTAAACTTAACAACCTTGTTTACTCTAGCAGGTTCCTGGTAAACAGCACTGCAGCTGAAAAGGCTTATCCTGTTTATGTTAGCATGACATGTCCTGGTGGGGGCTCCAGAGCAGGGCAGAGGCTGTGCTCCCAGAATGCCAGCTGTTTGAAGGGTTTTGTGTTTTGACAAATGGTGTTTAGGTAAGAAACTGCTGTTGATATGATCTTTTGTATCAACTTTGAGCAATTGACGTAGATACACGTTGTTCTATTTCAGGATATGCAAAGCTTTCTTAAAGAGAATCATCAGTATGTGTAATAACTGGAAGTTTCCATTGGCCATACCTCCACACATACTGTGACCTTCTTGAGTTTTTGTCTCTGTGTCAGGGTTTCTTGACATCTATTAACATTTGGGCAGGTTAATTCTTTGTTGTGGAGGCTCTTCAGCGTATTGTGCAGTGTTTAGCAGCATTCGTGGCCTCTACCTATTAGATGCCAATAGTACCTTTTAAAAGTTATGACGGCAAAATAAATAAATAAAATAAAAATGCCTACAGACATCGCCAACTGTCCCCTGGAGGAGTGGGGAGAGTGAACCCCCCACTGATTACCTGCACTGAGAGCTACCACACAAAGTTAAAAGACCATGGTTCTTACAAAGGCCAGCAGGGAAAGAGACCATATTTAGAATATTCAGGACAGGCTGGCCTCCTTCATCCATGGCCCCAGGAAATCCAACTGGTCCTTCTTATGGAAACTTGGAGACATGACTATTTAAAAGACTTTAAGAAGCATTACCAAGAAAATTAAAATCAATCAAGAAGTGTCCGTAATGCCATCTATGTGCCCCCTACATATTCTGCCCTCTAGGTTCTTAAAAAAAAAAAAAAAAGTCTGAGCCATCAGCCCTAAAAAGGAAGGAAATTCTGACATGTTACAACATGGATGAAACTTACTAACATTGTTATTGTTGTTGGGTGCCTGTTGAGTCAGTGTCTGACTCATAGTGACCCTATATACAGAAAGTGAAACACTACTATCAGTGCTTCTCATAGGGTTTCCAATGGCATATTGTGTTTTAGGGTGGGAAGTGGGCTGCCAAGTCCTTCTCCCAAGCCTACAGGTCCTAGTGTTCCCAGGTGGTCTCCCATCCATGTACTAACCAGGTCCGACCCTGCTTAGCTTCCGAGATCTGATGGGAACAGACACCACAGTGATACAGCTGCAAGCAAGATGTAGCCCAGGCTGGTCTCGAACTTGCTATCCTCCTGCGTCATCCTCTTCAGCAAGTTGATAACTGTTGTGTGCTACTACAGCTGGCTACCAAAATTATGGTAAACAAAATAAGCCACTTACAGAAAGACAAATAGTGTGTGATCCCAGTTATATGAGGTACCTAGAGTAGTCAAATCATGGAGGTGGAAAACAGAATGGTGGTCCCAGGGGTGGGGAGACGGGAAAAGAGGGAGTTTCTAATGGGAATAGAACTTTAGTTTAACAAGTTCTAGAGATTGGTCATATGCAATGTAAATGTAACTAACACTGTACACATAGACATGGCTAACATGGTAAATTCTATATTCAATAAAAAAAATAATATAAAGAGTAGAAAGAAGGAGGGAGGGAACTAGCAGAGAGCATTGAAGATTACAGAAGGTGGGATGGGGAGGAGAATCAATGTAGAGGGATAAAGCGGGAGGGGATAATCTCATTGTAAACAACAGAACTTCATGATTACATTGGAAAAATAAGGGAATATATCCCAAATATGCATTTGAGTTTTACTACATATCAGTCATAAGGCTCCATAAGCCTTGTAAGCTGATAAAAATATAACCAAAAGTGATGTAATAGTTACACAATGGAAAAAGCCTGTACCCCACCATCATTTACCAATAAAGGGAGAAAAAATATACTACTAATAAAGAAAATAGTAACAAATAGGGGGGGACTATTCTTGTCTTTTCCCCAGGCCAGATCAGAGGCTGTAGAGTCGTATAGAGTGTCAGGCATAGCTACCTTCCCTTGCTCTCAATCCCCAGGACAAACCCTAATAATGGTCATAATCAGCCAGTGTTCTAACAGAGAGAGAAGCCAAAAGCTCTTCTTTATCCATTGCCACTTGCTTCTCCAATAAATCTTTTTAGGATACTTTAAAATATGTACATATAAAAACGTCTCTTTTCCCTATTTTGGCCAATTTTCTAGAGGAGATTTGAATAAAACTTGAAACCAAAAGTACTGACTTTTCCAAACTGCTAATCTTGCCCCAGAGAACCTGGAGTTGAAGAAGTGTGGTGATGTATTAGGAAATCCCCACCCAAGGCCTACTCTGACCTGGACTAGAGCAAGAGGAGCATCTTGGGTGGGTGGGATAGGAACAGAGAGAGACAGACAGACAGAGGAGACAATGACTGAATTGTAGGCCATGAGAATCTGACCTTTCCCAGAAATTTCTTTAATGGCCAAGAAAGAGCTCCCAAACCTTGAAGTTCGGATAGCCAGTAGTCACCTGCGGCTTCCTGTTCTCAGCTAAGGCGAAACAAATGTGGAAAATTTTGCAAGACTCAGATGTATTTTTGTGGCTTTCAGAACAATTATCCAGATTTTATCCTAACTTCCTCCAGTGGGACGCCCCATGGGAGTAGAGTATATGGTGCTTGAATCCTGCTCAAGGGCCCAGCCCTGCTGTCAGTGATGATTTCAGCCTGCCATGCCTGCATTCCTTCCCAATTTATGTAGATTCCAGTAATCCCAGTGACTTGGGAGGCTGAGGCAGGAGGGTCTTAAATTCAAGGTCATTTTGCTGTTCATTGCCATTCTGTATTCGTTTTTGACTTATAACAGTGTTCCCAAACTACATTTTAAATAGAGCATGTATATATAATATATATATATAATAGTTTCTATAGGATGTATAAGACTGTAGCCACACCACTATGGCATCCTATCCTGTCAGATCTCGGAAGATAAGCAGCATTGAGCCTGATTAGTACTTGGATAGGAGACTACTGGGAACACCAGGTACTGTAGGCTGAGAGACTACCTGGGAGACTACTGGAGACCACTGGAGAATACCTGGGAACACCAGGTACTATAGGAGAAGGACCTGGAAACCCACTCTCAAAAAAACAATCAGCCATTGTAAACCCTATGAATAGCAAAGAAGCACTGACAATAGTATTTCCCCTATTGCACATAGGGTCGCTATGAGTGGGACACCGACTCAATGGCACCTAACAACAACAACAACATAGAATTTATGGGCTGGGATTTAGCTCAGCTGGTAGAGTGCTTCACTCCACTCTCTGAGGACCCAGGTTCAATTCCCAGCACTGCGCAGGATTTGACAATTCACTCCCAAAGCAATCCCAAAACAATCAGCCATTGAAAACCCTAAGAGGGTCACTGTGAGTCAGACCCAATTTGACAGCACCTAACAAAAGCAACAATAGAATTTATAGTGTATATGCTATATATAGTATATAATAGTGTGTGTGTATATAATATATAAGGTATATTATATACATATAATAATATACATGTACACATATAATAGTATACATGTGCACAATATATATACAAGAAAAATGTTAAACACATTTATACAGCTTATCATATTTCATTGCTTCAATGATAAAGGGTTTTTTTCACATTTTAATCTTTATGAAATCAACATGACAATTTCAATTAAAGTGCAGTAATTTATATCCTGAAAAGCTATTATTACATCAATAGTACAACCACTGTGGTCTTAGATCAATGAAATATATAATATGAAAGATCACCTGATCGTGGGGTATTTCCACAGGTAGATAGGACATCAGGCACCAGGCATTTATGCAAAAGGTGAGCTGAGAGGGTACTCCTTGGTGATCTTGGGCAAGGAAAATCATATATCCAAGGCAGACTATCCTACCAATAGCTGTCTCCTAAACAATGCCTAGTCTTGCATATGGATTGATCTTAAAATATCAACAAATTTTTTTTTGGCAGTAATGGGAGGTTGAACCTAGGGCCTCACATATGCTAGGCACCTGCTCTACCAGTGGACTGTACCTCCAGCTCTTTTTTTTTTTTAATTTTGAGATGGAGTCTCACTAAGTAATGCAGGCTGCTTCTGGCCTCAAACTCGAAACCCTTCTGCCTCAACCTCCCATGTCACTGGAATTACTGGCATGCACCAGGTACCCAGCAATCAACAGATTTTTTTTTATTGAATATTGAACTGAACGTGTGTAATTCTCTCACTCATTCCTGTGATGCTACTTTTGAAAGACAGTTTGTATAAAAAGTAAAGGTCTGTGGCTCTCAAAGTGTGTCTAAATCAAATATATAAAAATTCAGAATTTTCCAAAGCAAAAATAAAATCTTCAATCTTTGTTTTCTAAGAAGTTGAGGAATATGATATCCAAGACAAAATAGTTCATGAGTTTTAAAGTAGTCTAATTCATATTGATCTAGGTATTACAAAATGTGTAGCTGATATTCACCTTCCTTTTGCTACAACATTCCTAATGCAAAGTGGAATTTTCATATTAGGCTGCAGTTTAGAAATGTGTAAGAAAGGACTATACTGATTTCGATGTGAGACTCAGATTTAGGAATACCATAACATTTAGCAGAATGGAGAAATGATCAAAAACACTGTGCTTAGTAAAAACTGTCTTTACATAGTTTGTTTTTTATTCTTAATAAAATTTCCATTTATCTAATTTTGTCCCAGTATATTGTAAAAATGTTTTAATACAACATTATTTCTTGCAGCAACTAATTCATATTGATTCCATATTTGCTGCCTACTATAATCTATGTGTTTCTTTGCTATCCAGAGTGCTCCTTGGAAGCAAGAATGGCCAGATTGTGTCTTACATATTTTGGACTTATAATCAGGAGAGATCAATCCCTGGAGAAAGACATCATGTTTGGGAGAGTGGCAGGTCAATGAAAAAAGGAAAACCCTCCACCAGATGGATTGACACAGTGTCTGCAACAATGGGCTTAAACATAAATAAGATCATGTGCCTGGCGCAGAATTGGAAAGTGTTTCTATCTGCTGTACATAGGGTCGCTATGAGTTGGACTTGACAGCACCTAACAACAACAACATAATCCATGTGTGTTGGGATTCCCAGAGGGATAGAGAGTATCCCAAACATGGCCAGTCCCGGGAGCTCATCTAGCCCACTTGGAATCCTGTGGGGCAAGATAGCAATGGGTCACCTTTGCTATACATCCAGGTATATCATTCTTCCCCCTCCCGTCGAGTGGGCCAAGATAGCACCCAAGGTATGGTAGCATCTAAAGCGCCCCCCTGGTGCCCGATTGGTCATTTCTGATCCAACCGTGTTCCCCTGATTGGCTGGCTATCAGGCCAAATAAACTCTGGGAGTTCAGAGTTCAGCAGCCATTCTGAACACCATCCAAGATAAGGCCACCGGGCCCTTGCAGTTCCTTAGGAGCCCAAGGCCCATTTATTCATCTGCCTAGCCTCGCCTTCAGCCTTCCTCTGACCTGCCTTCATCATACTTCAACCCGCCTGCCACCTCTAGTCAACTCCAACCTCTACAATGCAGGATATCCTACACGGACTGACAGCTTCACAAGGCAAGACTCCAGGAATCAAGCTCAGGGCCCTCAGAAGTGGGGAAAGCTGCGAGCTGGAAGAGCAAGGACACCCGTGAGGCTCTGCCCCCAAGGGAGAGACAGCAGCTGAGTGCTTCCCTTCTCCAACTTCCCTTTCCTCTCTCCCTAATCCTCCATTCCTTTCCCCTCCTTTGTAAATAAACCTGTCCTTCTCTCCTGTGCATGAAGCTCTGCTCTCTGGTCACAGCCTCACCACCAGGTGCTGTGTCAGGACACCCACCTTTTGCTTCCACTCACAATGCAGAGAGAGAGAAACCCCAGGAACAACCCGACACATGTGCACATATTATTCCCTGAATTCCTTTTGGTGCTTTTTAACTCATTATAATCTGGTCAAATCAGTTAGGAAATCACATATTAATGTTTCTTTATAGTCTTCCTATTAATAGACTTAGCAGCCTCAAGACTTACAGTTATTTGCTGACATGAGGCCTGTTTAAGGGTCACCCTGATGGTAAGATGGTTGGAAGTAGCCACATGTATTTCAGAAATAACCTGTCGCAAGCAACTAGAATGTTTATGACACCAGAAACAATAACACTGAAAATGGGAGGGAATTTGAAACTCTAGCAACTTTTTTTAAGTGGAGAAAGAAGGTCACATTGCCATGCTGGTTCTTAACCTCTTGTGACAGGGCCACGGTTAATGACAGGATATGAAGTGTTAGGTCTGTGGGTGGGAGGTTGGAGAGTGGAACTGAGAAGGGTTTGGAAAGGCTTTTGTAATGTGAAAGGGAGATTCTCCCACATAAATGTTGGTCAAATTTAAATCCTTTGAGCTGATCTTATTCCCAAAGGGACAACAACCACCCCAGCTATTTATGAAACCCACGGATCGTCCTACGACTTTGAGTCATACATGTCATCATACCAGGGCCCTACAATGTGTGCATGTGTGTGTGTGTGTGCGTGCAATGGAAGTGGCTATAGGACAGTGGCATCAATTTATGATTACTTACATTAACTTTATAAGGAAAGGAAGCCAGGTTCAGAAACTGCGCTCTATGAGTCTGAGATGATCACCAAAGGCTCATCCACCAGACCTTGAAAGTTTAACAGAGGCCACCTTGTAGGGGGTGGTCAGAGCACAGGACCAGAGGGCAGCATCCTGAGCCATTCACCTCACTTTAACCTGGAGCAACGCCACTCCTGTGTGCTTCACACATGGGCCTTGCCCTAAGAGTTCTGCTTCTAAACACTGAAAGCCACTACATTAGAACAGCTTGAGGATCTTTTACCTATGATACATTCTCGTGATCACAGCAGAGCCGATCCATTGTTCATTTTATCATTTAGGCAATCAATTCCCCCCACAAATTGGAGTCCCAGATGTAACCCAGGCACAGCACTAAGAAAATGAATTAATAATATGCAGCTCCCAACTCAAGAAACTAATTCATGGTGTAAGGAGATCAACCACATGCAAAGCAGAAAGATGACTGCCCAGCATTCTAACAGAGGGTTCCCTAAGGTGAAGCAGAAGGAAAACATAGTGTTTACCTTGAGAAGGAGAGGACGATTTGGGAAAGATTTACAGATACGGCTGGATTGCTGAAAATAACAGGAAGAAATTCTAACTAACTCCTGAAGAACTGGAATACAGTAAATCCTCCAGCCCAGAAGAACCCTGGGGTAACTGCAGGATGGGGGTCAGAACTACAGGAGCCAGGGGCTGAGCATCAGATCCAGGACACCCAAACATGGAGCTTCGAAGGCTCACTCACCATGGACAGGCCCTCTCCATTACCAGGGAGCAGGTCCAGGAATCTGGCACCAAAACCTCAGTCCATTTGTTTTCACATATAAAGAATTTATACCCAGCACAGAAGTTATAATAGACAGTAGAGAGAGGGTTTATAAAAGATAATACCCCTTTAAGTAATAATTATAAGGGAAACTGAGGCACCTGGAGAAAGTTAGATAAACCTATAAAGGAACTTGGAAAAATATCAATTCTCTGAGTGAACTGGCATAAGGACATTTCTATCCCCTGGGGGAAGGTAAAGGCAGAGAAAGCAGGCAAGTTAAGCATGCTTCTAGAAGGAAAAGTACTTTGGACAGACAGAGAAGATGGCAGGCTTAAGAGAAGGGGCAGCTTCCCTGGAGCCCTGCCAAATAAGGGGAGGGGCTCACATGGCCATCTAGGAACAGAAGGAGGAAAGAGTGGAGCAAAGAGGGAGAAGAGAGAGGGGAGGAAAAGAGTGGACACATGTTCCCTTGTGGTTTTACTCAAACTAAGGCACACTGAGGGCTGGGATTTAGCTCAGTTGGTAGAGCGCTGCTCTGCAGTCTCTGAGGTCCCAAGTTTGATTCCCAGGACTGCAAAATGGGAGAAGGACATGGCAACCCACTGCCAAGGCAATCCCAAAACAGTCAGTTATTGTAAACCCTATGAGGGTCGCTATGAGTCGGACTTGACTCAATGGCACCTAATAACAACATAATATAAGGCACACTGAGTGTGACATCAGCCTTGGGTGCCCCACTCTGGGCACCTCATGTGATGTAAGCCTTTAGCATGGGAGTTCTAACCCCACCTGGAAAAGCCATTTTGTTGTGGTTTAGGGCATATGAAGCCTAGGGCCATTATTTTGTAAAAGGATTTAATGGACTTGCTGGGCCCATAGGTAGATATCCTGGAAAGATCTGCTTTTGTTTATGCTCAGGCAGCTATTCATCTTGAATTAGGGCATGGGGTCCATTAGAATAACATCCCCACCCTGCCAGTGGCTATGGCCTGTAATCTCAGCTTGCAAGTTCCAGACCAGAGGCAGCCTGCATAATTTAGCCAGACCTTTTCTCAAGATTTAAATTTAAAAAAAAAAAAAATCTTTCCAATGTCCTTATAGATTTGTTTCACATATGGCTTCATCTATTATGGCCGGACACAAAGTGATTTTTAATTCTCTTTTCCTCCATATTGCTTGTTAATATCTAATCTAACCTACCTAACATCTCCCAACCTTAGCAGTACCAGTGGAAAGAAGGAGCTTTCTCTCCCAGTGTCTCCGGGAAGGATGGATGTGAGCTCTGTTGGAATCATGTGCCAGCAGTGGCAGGGGCAGAGGATACATAGATTAGCCATGTCCGAGTCACGAACACTCCACCCATCCCTCACCCATCAACAAATGTGCTGAAACCAAGAAGATAGGGATGAGGAAGCCACTGAGCAGAACAGTCACAATAGAAGGCTTAGAACATCCCAGGCCGAGGAATCTGGTATGTGAAGGCTGCTGTTCCACCTTCCTGTCCAGCCCTCTTTCTGTCCTGCCACATTTCACTATCCAGGTCACCTCCCACCATTTCTGTAAGTGGAACCTCCAGAGAAGGGAACTGTAGGCCTAGACATCATTAGCCATTAGTTTCCCATTGATACTATAGCAAATTGGATGGCTTTAAATAATAAAAATTTGTTATCTCCACAGTCCAGGAGCCCAGAAGCCTGGAAAAGAGAGGTTGGAAGGGCCATTCTCCCTATGAAACATATAGGAGAATCCTTCCTTTCCTCTCCCTAGCTCCTGGTAGCTTACTCGCATCTTTAGCATTCCTTGGCATGAAGATGCATTACTCCAATTCTTCACCTTCATTGAGTATTCTCCCTGTGTGTCTATGTTTGCATGCCATCTTCACATAAGGACACTGATCACACTGGATTAGGGAACCGGCCAACTCCGGTATAACCTCATTTTAGCTGATTACATCCAATCAGTCCATTTCCAAATGAGGTCACATTCTGAGGTACTGGAAATCAGAACTTCAAAATACCTTTTACAGGAACACAATTCAACCCATAACAGCCAGACACTGAGCATTGGGTGCAAAAACATTGAAAGGAAAACCTTAAGCCTTATTCCTCTTTGGTTGCACCCAGAAGTATCTCTTCCTACAAAGGCAAGGACAGTAGACTGATTTATAATCCAACAAGGGAAACAAATAGAGTTCAATCCCTACAAGAACAAAAGATACTGAAAATACATAATGCAAAAAGCTTATAGTAACTTGAAACTCCAAGTTAAAATTCATGGTCTATGCCTCCAAAAGCTACAGATTTGACTGCTCCATAAACATCAGTATTCTGCAATTTGCCTCATTATACAAGACCATACAGTACTTTATGGAAACATAAAATTGGCAACTCAGTCCTTAAACCATATGTTTTAATAAGTAGCAGCTAATCAGGCAAAGAGTTTGTATGTCTGCTATTTTGGGACTATTTCAACATCTCCCAGGGATTGTAAATGTCCTTATTTGCAGCAAACTATACCCAAGGTAGTAGCAAAATATAAGCCATAGCTATGCAATTATGCTACTGTAAGAATATGCTCTCAGCAGGTGAGAAAGTGAATGCAGGCAAGGTAATTAGGAAAGAAACCTAGCGATGAAGGGAAGGCTAAGGGCAAAGACAAGGTGAGGGAACACTGACTCTGAGAGACATCATTTAACTCTAATGCAAAGAATTTATTTTTATTTTATTTTTTGTGGTACTTGGGAGTTGAACCCAGGGCCTCCCACATAATTTTCAGTGCTCTATCCCTAGGCTGCACCCCACCTCATTTTTTATTTTTATTTTCCATTTTGAGTCAGGGTATAACTCAGTAAGTTACACAGACTGCCTCTGGCCTCAGACTCTCAATTCTCCTGTTTCTGCCTCCCGAGTCATTGGGATTACAGGTGTGTGCCACCAAGCCTGGCTTAACACAAAGAATTTAGTTTTGTCTAAATATTGAGAGTTATACAAGATTAGTTGTGTTCTAGCCTGGAATTGACCTTGGTATAACCTTGGTTCAAAGATAGGATTTATTTACTTTATACTGAGAGAGAGAGAGAGAGAGAGAGAGAGAGAGAGAGAAAGGTGGGAGGGATGAGCTGTTTCTGTTTATTTCTAAGAGTTCTGAGCAAATCAACTGACCTTTTATTTTTCTGAAATGAGGAATAGTGAACCAAGTAATTTTTGCTGCCCCTGAAAATGGCAAGTACTGGTTAAGCAAAGAAGGTCTGCAGGTGGTCATCCAAAGTAGTGTGATCTGGAATCTTTCTACTTGGGTACTCCCAGGGGTTATCACACCTTAAGTTCCTCCAGTGGGTCACATGGAAGAAAGGCTGCTCCTTCACAGGGATTCTTGATTTAAAATGCAATGAATCAGGTTTCAAGAAGCAACACAAGCCAGCTACATAGAGAGACTCTATCAAAAAAAAAAAAAAATCAACCCAAGCACAACTTTCACTAGGTGGAATTTTGGAATTTTATTCCAAGCCCCCACACAACTGGCTAGGTGTAGCTACACTAAATAGCCCCTTCTCATTTGCTGTCATGGCCATTTATAAGATAGGATGACCCCTATCTTCCTTTCCACAGTAATGTTGAACATCCCCTTTCACTCTCTAAAATGGTCCCATCTTGTATTTACATGTTCAGAGCTAACTTATTCATTCTTGCCCTCTGCACACCCCTGTGGCCACATTGCTACCCATCTCCCACAGATTATGTTACATTTCTTTCTCTACTTCCAGTGCTTAGAGATAACTGCATGTGGCAGATGGTCAATCATGAAACCTCACTAAACTAAGTTGAAATGCCCTTCAGTCATTAACACTCTAATACCCATGACACACCAGCCCACCAGACAGGAAGGATCCCTTACCTCAGAAGAACACTAAGGGTAGAAGAGCCTGCAGAGAAGACCAGCAAGTGCCAGAGAAAGGCTTTGCCTATTTCCCAACCTCACCCATCCACCAGCTGGGGACCATGAACACCAAAGCCTTCCTACAGGGTGTTTATTCAGACACACTCAGTGCCCAGGGGTCAGGTGTGGCCTCCTACTCTAGGTTTCAGATGTTCCTTACCCTCTCATTTTTAGATTATCTCCCCATACATTTTGCTCCCTTTCCTGGCTCTATACTCTTTTGCCTCTTGTATTTAAATTTGTTGTTGTTGTTGTTAGGTCCTGTCAAATGAGGTCCGACTCATGGTGACCCTCATAGGGTTTTCAATGGCTAATTGTTTCAGGATTGCTTTGGGAGTGGATTGCCATGTCCTTCTCCCATTTTTTGTGATGCAAGGGATTTAACCCAGGTCCTCAAAGAGTGCAGAGCAGCACCTTACCAACTAAGCTAAACCCTAGCCCCAAAATGTTGTTGTTGTTGTTGTTGTTGTTGTTGTTGTTGTTGTTGTTGGGTGCTGTCAAGTTTGGCCCATCTCATAGCAGCCCTCAAAGGATTTTCAATGGCTGATTGTTTCAGGGTTGTTTCAGGAGTGGACTGCCACATCCTTCTCCCATTTTAGCACTTTGATTTCTAGCAATTATCAGTTAATGGCCTGCCACTGGTAGTGTTTGCTCATGAAAGAGAGCATACTCACTTCTCAAAGCCAAAGTCAAGAGCTGTCCTCCAGAGGAAAGCACCTCAGCAGCAGTTTTTGGTCCTGGAGCCATCTCTCTCCACAACTGGATTGTAGAAAACCTGTGATTTTTTGCCATGAACAACAAAACTACCATTAATCACCTAATATACTTTGTGAAATCCCAATATTATAAAACAACAATAACAAAACCTGAAATATTAGGGCCATGGGTATTACATAAGCACGTTCTACATGAGTCATGGCACTGAGCTAGCTTGTCGGTGAGAAAGACCAAGGAGAATGAGTTATAGTGCCCCATCTTCAAGAACCTAGAGTAGACGAGGGATTCTCAAAGTTGCTCCTCAAACCGCAGCATCATGTGCAAACATGTAAAATTGGAAATTTTCAAGCTCCAGCCCAGACTCACTGAATCAGAAACTTCCTGTGGGGGTCAGTAATCTACATTATAACAAATATTCCTAGAATTGAGAGGCATGTTAAAGTTTGAAAGCCGGTGGAAGGGGCACATGCCAAGGTTCAAAAACATCGTGCCATCCATGAACAACCCATGTCACAAGGCAGGGTGAAAATATGTTCTTGCTATGCTCGTTTCTCAAGGCCAAACTGAAGAACCGTCCTCAAGAAGAAAGCACCTAAATGGCAGTTATTGGTCCTGGAGCTGCCTTTCTCTACACCAGATTGGGGAACGCCCACAGATTGAGGGTTCTGTTATTCTTAACCACAAACACAGCTACCGTGAGACACCTAGTGCATTTTAGGAACCCTAGAGAGGGTGGTTTTGTGGCCTTCTTTAAATCACTAGGTCTTTTCCTCACATTTCACGGACTGGGGATATGCGCACCACAGGGAATGAAATAGTGTACAGGAGAAGAATTGATGCTTTTGAATTGTGGTGCTGGAGACGTCTGTTGAATATACCATGGACTGCCAAAAGAACCAACAAATCTGTCCTAGAAGAAGTACAACCAGAGTGCTCCTTGGAAGCAAGAATGGCCAGACTGCATCTTACATATTTCGGACATGTAGTCAGGAGAGATCAATCCCTAGAGAAAGACATCATGTTTCGGAGAGTGGCAGGTCAACACAAAAGAGGAAAACCCTCCACCAGATGGATTGACACAGTATCTGCAACAATGGGCTTAAACATAAATAAGATCGTTTGCCTGGCACAGAATAGGGAAGTGTTTGGATCTGCTGTACACAGAGTCGCTATGAGTTGGACTTGACTTGATGGCACCTAACAACAACAACATGAATATACTGCTCTCATACAAGGTTAATTTTTCCTGGGTAAATGACACAGGACCACAGGACCCACAGCTCTTCAGGTGACTGGCTTCATTTGCTGCAGGAAGGGTCTATGCCATTGGAGGACTGCCCTGGGCTCTGAGCTGACTTCTGATGGGGTTAGGAGACAGAAAGCAGCTAGAATTGGGTTTTTTTGTTTGGTTTGGTTTGGGTTTTTTGTTTTTGTTTTGTTTTGTTTTGGGGACAGGCACCAGTCAGCCTTTACAGATACATAAAGATACCCAAACTCTATTTCCATTAAAGACAGACTAGGTAATTCAAACCAACTCTCCTGGTAAAGACAAGACAAATAAAACATATACAAATATTTTCATTAAAAGATCAAATAGCTAACTAGAGAATAAGGAATTACTTGGCAATGATATAGTAAAAAAAAAAAAAAATGGAAGTTCAGAGAAAAGGGACCCACATCTGTGACTGCCTTTGCCCTGAAGAGGCAAATAAAAGACAGAAGTATTTTTGGCATTTTATGAGAATAGCAAGGAAAAAGGCTGAGCCCAGACTCTACTACAAGAAGGCTCAAGGGAGCCAGCCTGTGCTCTGGGTTGGCTTCCTGAGGTTACATTCTAGAAATAAGTACCAACTGCAACTAAATTTACTCTCATGTGCAACATGCTTGCAAGTGACTTGGGTGACCCAGAAGTCTCAGGTCCTGTCACTAGATTAACATGATCCTGGATTCCACCTCTAGACACGTCCAGACACCTGGCAGAAACCAAGGAAAATCCTCTCTGCGCGAGGCCTCATTCTAGGCCTCAAATTATTTCTACAAGTAATTTTTTCAAATACAATGCCCAATAGATAATGAAATGTAATCAGGCCTCAAGGAGACAGGACAACATGAAGGACCATCACAAATGACTACAGAATTACACACACTGGGAGTCCAGATAGCAGAATTCCTAGACCAGATTCTGAAACTATTATGATCAATGTCTTCAAAAGCAAAACTAAACAGCTTCAACAAGGAATTGATAAAGGTAGAAAGTGACATTGCAGATTTGAAAAGGAAACAAGTTGAAATACAGGAACTGAAAAATACAATAACCAAAATAAAAACAGTGTATGGAATTACTAACAGATTAGACAAAGCTGAAGAATTGGTGGACTGGAAGACATTCCAGAATAAACAGAATGAAACAAGGAAAAAGGAAGAGAATATAGAAAGGAGTGGATAGGAGATGTAATGACTCAGTGAAAATATCAAACATGCTTGATTAGAGACCCAGAATAGAGGAGAATGACCCAGAAGCAGATGTCCTCAGGTCACATTCCTTGACAGACAGGCAGTGATCACGTTCATGGGGCTCTTGGAAATGACCTACACTCCACCATGTAGCAGCAGACACTGTGCCAGACACGGTGCCTGACAGACACGGTGCCTGACACTGTGTCAAAAAGGTACATTTATCCATTTCAAATAAATACAATTGAATACTTCAAATATTTAAATCATTCCTTTATGCTTACTTCAAAAAACAAATTCTATACCAGTGGTTAGTTACCACATTATTCAGAAAAAAAAAAAGCACTCCTAACTAAAGCATCATCCATGTTCATATAGCATGTATGAGCAAATTTAGAAAACTAGGAGAAAGGTTCTGTAGGACTTGGTGTGAATGAACATTATCAGTTGGAGGAAGACAATTAAGGCATCTTAGGAAAGACAGAGAAGGGGCCCTCAGCACCATCTGCCCACTGTCCTCAAAACCAGGCACCAGGACTCAGGTTCTGACCTTATTCTGAAGTGCCCTTTGGCAGAAGGTGAAGGAACTATAGAGAGCTTTTGTGCACACGGGACAGAGAGTAGCTATGAGTTGGCAGTGTGGCTGTTCCCAGTTCATCAAGGAACACAGCTTGGCAATTGCTCAATCAGGACTCTAAGGAATGGAGCAGTTGTTCAGCAACTCAGGAAGGGCAGAGAGCCCTGGGCACACCTTCGGCAGGGGCAAGGGCCATGGTGAAGCAAGCACCTACCAGCATCTTTTTTCATTTTCTGTTTATTTTTTAGTTAGCATACAAAATAACGGGTTTCACTATGACAGTTTCATGTATGCATATCATTGCACATCACTCATATTACCCTCACACGTCCCCCTTGTCCCTCCATTGATCCTCTTCTTACCTCTATATAGTCCCCCTTCTGCTTTCATGTCTTACGGATATTTTTAGTTTGGATTTTGCATATGAAAGAAAACATGTGCTATCTGTCCTTTTTCCCCCCATTACCCTCTCTCTTTGCCCCCTGCCTTTAGTCCTCTTCTTCTCTTCAAATTGTCCCCTTTCTACTTTCATAACATTATGTGTGTGTGCGCGCGCACGTGTATATGAGAGAGCGACACAAACATCGATTTCAACTTAGAGTCCACATATGACAGAAAATGCAAAAATGACATAGTTTTCTTCTTTATGGATGAGTAAAACTCCATTCTATGTATATAGCACATTTTCTTTATCCATTCCTCCACTGATGGGCAATTAGCTTGATTCAGTATCTTGGCTGCAATAAACATGGATGTGCAGGTGTCCCTGTGCTATGTTGACTTAGATTCCTTCAGGTGTATACCCGGGACACCCACCGGCATTTGTAGTGGACATCCAACCCTGTGCATGGCAAGTTCTTTTTCCTTTAGCTTCCTTATAACTCATGAGTAGATGAAGCCCAGCAATATACAGGTAAGGTACTTAGGAAAAAACACAGAAAAAAATGAGACCCCTGTGAATGATGTTACTGTACTTTACGTACAGTGGTTTATTTACTCTGTCAGTGTACATGGAGACAGAGATCAATTGTTCATCTGACGAATTTTTCCCTGAAGGAAATTGAAAGGGACATTGAAACACAGAAATACTGTACAGCCTTTATTTTCTGCTCAAGTCAAAACACTGTGAAAGGCAACAACTAAGCAAAAAAGAAGCCAGTGGAGAAATAGGATTCACAATGCAGAGAAATCTCACCCCAATATTTCTGTTAATTTCAGGAAAAGTCCAATTTAAAGAAGAAGCCAAATTCTGATGGAATACAGTAAAATGGTAATTTTTAGCCTGTTAATACTACAGATTTCATCTTGGCCAATCACTTGAAGAGAATGATTCAGTAGAAGTTTTAAAGCATCTCACTAATATGTCCTGCATTTAGATTATGCCAGAACTTAGACAGTCACCAGAAATAAGATAGCCTATACTAACTAAAAGAAATAGTCTAAAAGTGCTCTTAGTCTAAAAGATAACTTGGGATATGTAAGTGAAAAGTTACATGGATTAAATGAGTCCTTGGTTTCTTAGTTTTGACAAAACAGTTTGTGTTAGAGCTAAACGTCCCACTGCTATACTGTGAGCCTAAAATTTGTTGTATGTTTTAACTAGAAAGAGAAACTAACCAGAAATAAAGATGATAACCAGATTGACTTGATAGCTTCTCTTTCTCCAAGCAAAACTACAGGAATCCATAAAGAAACAGAAAAAGCAAAAGGCCTGAAATGCTTGCAGTTCCAACAGCTTCTACTCACAAAGGGAAGTCTTGCTGCCTAATGAGAAGAGCACGAGGCAGGTGACTTAAACTCTCTGCCCTGATTCTGGCTCAGCTAATATCCCAGTGATTCAAACAGCCTCCAACATAAGGGGCTCACACTTCAGTAGTAATGGCAATGTTCTAGTCCTAACCCATGGAGTTGTAACATCTCTATAACATAGGCACGGTCATGACCACTATTCTATAGGAAAAGAGACCATGGCACAAAGAGTGGGCACTTGCCATAGTCACATGGTGGAGGGCCAAGAGTGGAGGCTTCCAGCCATTCCTCCAGAACATTGCTACCTGAAGTGTGGGCCTGACAAAAGGGGAGACTTATTTGTTACCAAAACATTTCATGTAGTAATTGAATCTTCTAAAACTTTGATAACAATTTGACAGAGAAATATATTAAAATCAAATCATTTATAAGTGGGGCTTGTATTTGTTTTTTGTTTTTTTGTTTTTTGTTTTTTGTTTTTCATTTCATTTTTTACAAAGACAAAATTTCATTTTTGCCCAAGTATCAGTCTGGGATGAACTGGGAATTTTTTTTAAATGAGTCTTCCACCACAGAGGTTATGCGGAGCCCTGATCCTGAAAATCAGAGACCCCCTAAGTTCATTGCAGATAAGAAGGACCCCAGTGTCCCACCTGTCTTCAGTAGGACTCACTGCTAGTGGTAAAGCATGTGTCCTGTGAAGGAAGGAGCCTGCTCCCCACTGAGAAGACACAGGGCTGAGGTAAAGGGCGATGTGAGTGCTGGCCACCTGCTTAGTTCTCTTTGGGAATCAGAACTTTCCCTCATAGTGAGTAAATTAAAATAGGGAGAAATTATGCTTCTGCCCCTTGCAGAACCTTCATTAGAATGCTAACAATAAAACTGACCCTGAACAAGTTCCTCTAATGCCTCCTCTTCTCCTTGGGAAAGCAAAATACGAGGGGACAGAGCACCATATTCCTCAGGAGCCACACAGACCTCCATGTGCACCTCTAGACTCATTTCATAGGTCTGTCAGATCCCCAAATGCCTCCTCAATAAATGTGATTATTTGTGTTCCCCCTATGTAAAACAGGACAGAAGGCACCAACCCCTCTCCTCAATCTTTTTGTTGTTAGGTGCCATCGAGTCAGGTCTCCACTCATAGCAACCCTACATACAACAGAGCAAAACACTCCCCAACACTGTGCCATAGCCAGCACTTTGTCAATGCTTCTCTGCTATTCATAGGGTTTTCAATGGCTGATTGTTTAGGGAGTGGGCTGCCAGGTCCTTCTCCTATTTTTGCAAGGTTGGGGATCAAATCCAGGGCTTCTAAGAGCACAGAGCAGCACTCTACCAACTGAGCTAAACCTCAGCCCTCCCCTCACTCTAGAAAAAGGGAGAATGAAAAAGGACCCTCAACACATGAAGCAAGAACAAACTCATTTGAGGCCCAAGGCAGGGGTGTGAAAGTCCCCTGCCCACAGGAAGGCATGAGGAGGACAGAGCAAGGGCACTCCAAAGCCAGCATTTCTCAGACTTTCTCTGCTACGTTCTTAGAAAGCCAATTCCAAATGCACCACGATGGAGTTTCTATATCTCCCGAGCCACACTTCACCACAAAATTTTACTCTCACAGAGAAAGTAAACAACTGTAATGGGAAAGGCTTCAGCCAAGGTTCTTTGGACCACAGGGTACATTTTTTTTAGTGGATGAGATGAATCCTGCATGAAGGGAATTTGGAGAGGAGTTGGCTGAGGTGGAGATCAGAAGACATGGGTTGTTATGGTTTCCGGAAAGTGAAAGAGAAAACCCCAAGAGATTATTCGCCATGTACAAACTAAAAACCCACCTTGTCTCTTGCTACCTTTAACAGTATTACCTGAGAAGAAAAATCCCAG
Source organism: Pedetes capensis (assembly GCA_007922755.1). Classification (NCBI taxonomy): domain Eukaryota; kingdom Metazoa; phylum Chordata; class Mammalia; order Rodentia; family Pedetidae; genus Pedetes; species Pedetes capensis. Next base: position 26,518 of record VMDO01024059.1, read on the forward strand.
CATTCCTGCTTGATGGAGCAGTGGCAGTAGTAAGGCAATATGGAGCTTTATGGCTCTTCAGAATATATACAGTGCAAAAGCACACATCTCATTTAATCCAAATATCCATCCCCAAAAGTTAACAGTGAGGTTTTATAATCCCCTTTGAAAAGTACTAATTAGTGAAGATGAAGAAACAAGGCATTTTGCTAATCCTTTTTATAAATATCATCCTACCAGAAAGTGGCAGATGCTAACACTGGGACTTTCAGTTCTCTTTCCAGGGCATTTTATGAGTCAGTTACTAGATTCATTTTCACTCATTTCTAGGCTTCTGTGTCCTAGGCAGTTTCATTTTGTCAAATACAATCAAGTCATGGAAATTTAGAAAATAAGTAATGATATCAATGTGACCTAACCAAGTTCCTATTACTATCCTAACTGGAACTTAATAAAATTGTGTGTGTGTGTGTGTGTGTGTGTGTGTGTGTGTGTGTGTGAGCGCGCGCACGCGCGCATGCGCTTGGCATAATCTATATAATGTTCTTGGAAATTTTTTAACATGTCAGAATTTGGAATGGACTAATAAAGATCTTTACTTCAGTCTATTTTTCACAAATTTTTGGTGAATAAATGAATGGCTGGAAGGATGTCAGAAGGAACACTAGCAATGATCTCGGCTGGATGTTCATGTCCTGGGGAGCAAATCCTACTCATCTGAGCGAGTTGAGTACCCTCCTCCCCCACCACAACTCCCAGATACATGTCAGAGACACACACCCCAAAATTTGTGATTCTGTTCACTCTCCAGCACCACAAAAATAAATAAATAAACAAGCAAATAAATAAATAAATAAAATGGAAGAAAGACATAAAGAAGAAAGAGAGAGAGAGAGAGAGAGAAAGAAAGAAAGAAAGAAAGAAAGAAAGAAAGAAAGAAAGAAAGAAAGGAGGAAAGGAAAAGTGATTCTGTAAGAGAAGATGGATCCTAGAGTCTACTTGCTTCAGACCAGATTCAGAGGAGCAATTTCTATTAAGAGCCATCATCTAAGCCAACTTCATCTTATAAATTAGGAAATAGAGGTTATGGGATCTGTTCAAGGTCTCACAACCCAAAACTCCAGGCTCTGATGGCACCTCCACTAGAAGCTCTTACCAGAAAACATCACGTCACGAAGGCCATGTGAGTCCCAGATGAACAGGTCTACTCTGTGCCAGCAACCACTATATTTGGCCACCTTAGAGAACCAAAATGCAATATGTCTTCTTTTTTCCTCCAACTTGGGTGGAATATGGGACGTGTTGGTTAGAAAGATATGCTGGGTGATCATTCCCAGAGTTAGCAGCGGAAACAGAGTTAGGTGGTTTAGAGTAAAACAGCTATCCAAACACTGTTTAGCCTTTGACTATACAAAATGTCCCTCAGGATCACCCCATGAGCACGCTGACCTGAATCAGTCTCATAGGGTCCTTTATCACCTGCGAGAAGAAGAGAAATCGTAGTAGAATCCACATTAACTGAGATATCCAAAGGGTGAAGACCTCTGGCTCCTCATCCCCCAAGATGCACGAAATGAACTGCTCAAGCTGCCTCTCACCAGAAGAAGTGGTCTGTCCTAACAGTCTTTTAAAAGAGGTAGGAGAGTTCCTCAAAGAAGCCCCCATATGTGGAAACATAGCTAGTGCTTCATGAGAAGATATTGGGATAACATAGTAGTGTGGTAGTAAACTTTGAAAAACAAAGAGAGTGGAAGGATTTGAATGATCATTCAGCTAGACACAGCTCTGACATTAGGGTAGCCCTTTTTAGAAGATAATTAACAATTGTATCACATTTTCAGGTAAGCAATCTTTGGGCCTCACTGAATTTTGTGCCTCTGAACAGTGTTTTGCTGCCCTCTGGTGTTCATTTTTATTAGAAAGGAGTTTATCAAATCCTAATTGATGTCCTTTCTCTCCCAGTCATTAGATAACAAAGTATGCTCAAGCAAAGTTGTGAAATTTTGTTTTGGTTTGGTTTTTGTTTTTTTTTGTTTGTTTGTTTGTTTTGTTTTTTTTTTTTGGTTGGTTGGTTGGTTAGTTGGTTGGATGGTTAGTTTGGTTGGTTTTTTTGGTTAGTTGGTTGGGGGTTAGGGGGTTGTTTGGTTTTTTGTTTGTTTTTGTTTGGAGGGGTTCTAGTTTTTGTTTGGTTTTGGTTTGGTTTGGTTTTTTGTTTTTGTTTTTGTTTTGTGGTATTTAGGGGTAGAATCCAGGGCCTTGCACATACTTTACAAGTGCTCTATCACAGAGCTGCACCCGCCAGCCCATTTTTACATTTTTTATCCTCCAGCCTTGAACCTGTGATCCTCCTGCCTCCACCTCCCGAGTTGCTGGGATTACAGGCATGAACCACCATGCCTGGCTTGGTTTTGATTTTTGAGACAAGGTCTCACTGTGTAGCCCAGGCTGACTTGAAACTCACAATCCTCCTCTCGCAGCCTCTGGAGTGCTGGGATCTCAGACATGCATCACCACACCCAGCATGGATATTTTTATCAACATGTGATACACACAGTAAGGTAAGCACAGATAGCAATAACGTACAGTACGTTCTCTTTTAAAGCTAGAGGAGAGAATTTTGAATTTTTGCACCACAAAGAAATGATAAATGAGGAGATAGGTAAGTTTGCGCTCACTTGAACATCACATAATGTATACATGTATCAAAATATCACATGGTACCCCATAAATATGTACATTTTTATGTGCCAATTTAAAAACATTTTTTAAATGCAACACACACGACAGGTGCTTAGCATAGAGACATTCTTTCTGCCTGTCCATCAGGTACCACCCACGAAACAGCCAAGTGGGAGGAAATCTGAACGCCCACATGACAAAGAACTGCAGAAACATTTGCCTCAGGGCACCAGCTTCTCTCGAAGGGAGGGGTCATGCTCTTCCTGGAAGAAGCCATTGGGTGACCTGGTGGCTTCCAAACCAGGCTGGGCACCCCAGAGCAGCATTTATAACACAGAGTCCTGGGCCTTACCCCCCAGACCTTCTGAATAAGTAAAACTAGAACAGTTGTATTCCTGAAAATGCCCCCAAGTAATTCCTCTATATTCTCAGGCTTAAGAACTACTGAACTACTGCCTAAGCAAGGACTGATGAGAGGAAAACAGACAAAGAGAGGGGATTTTTTTTTTTTTTCCAGGACTGGGGTGTTGAACTCAGGGCCTCACATAGGCTGGGCAAGTGCTCTAACACTCAGCGGCAGCCTGCCTTCTTTCTATGTTTTAAGAAAGGTTCTTGCTAAATTGTGCGGGCTGCCTCTGGTCTTCAACTTGTGATCCTCCTGCTCAATTTCCCTAGTTGCTGGGATGACAGGGTGAGCCATGGCACCTAATGTTTTGTTTTGTTTTGTTTTAAGTCAAGTTATGATGTTGTTGTTGTTGTTAGGTGCCGTCGAGTCGAGTCCGATTCATAGCGACCCTATGTACAGCAGATCGAAACACTTGCCGATTCTGTGCCAGGCAAACCATCTTATTTATGTTTAAGCCCACTGTTGCAGACACTGTGTTAATCCATCTGGTGGAGGATTTTCCTCTTTTCCGTTGACCTGCCACTCTTCCAAACATGATGTCCTTCTCCAGGGATTGTTCTCTCCTGACTACATGTCCAAAATATGTAAGACGCAGTTTGGCCATTTTTGCTTCCAAGGAGCACTCTGATTGTACCTCTTCTAGGACAGATCTGTTGGTTCTTTTGGCAGTCCATGGTATATTCAATAGATGTCTCCAGCACCACAATTCAAAAGCATCAATTCTTTTTCTGTCTCTCTTGTTCAATGTCCAGCTTTCACAACCATATGATGCCACTGAAAATACCATGGCATGAGTCAGACGCACCTTCGTCTTCAATGTGACATCT
>VMDO01024060.1:0-10123 GCA_007922755.1 Pedetes capensis
TTTTCTCTTTTTCTTCCATATTTTTCTTCCTTTCTTCTTTTACTCCCTTCCCTTTTTCTACCCTCCTTTTCTATTTCTTAAGCTATACATGTGTCATTGTTTTAATAATTTATCCCTTAAATCTCAACCTTAATATTAACTTTGACAGTAATTTCTATTAACCTCTGTCCTCTACCTCCTCCTTCCACCTCTTCTATCATCAGATTTCCCCCCCCCCTTTTCTCACCCCACAGAAGAGAAACGGAACCTATCACCTCCCTAACCCTTACCACCCCTGGAGTCGGACTGGTAGATTCTGTTTTCCGGACCACACTATGTGAAAATCAAATAAAACTACAAAAACCACAAGGGGGCAGGATGGAGTTGAATGCTTCACAAATCATACAACCACAATGGATCACTCAAATGACTCGCAATTATTAGAGATCTCTGAATCGGAGTTCAGAGTCATGGTTATAAACATGCTAAGAGAAATAAAGACAAACACTAAAAATACACTGGAGATAATTGAAAGAAAGGTTTCTAATTTAGAAGCTGCTCTGTCATCCCAGTTAGAAATGATTAAGAAAAATCAAGCCACTTTGCTTGATACCCAATCCAAGTTATCAGAATTGAACACGGCTAAAGAATCCTTCTCTTCAAGACTGGATGAATCAGAGCAAAGGATCTCTGAGACAGAAGATGACATAAACCAACTGAAGCACAAGCAATTGGAAATGGAGTCAATGATAAAAGTTTTAAAAAAAGTTTTCCAAGAGAACTCAGGTAGAGTGAAAATAAGAAACATAAGAATTATGGGTATTCCTGAACTAGAAGAAAGAATCACTGGAGGCCTTCACAACCTAGTAAATGATATCCTCAAGGAAAATTTCCCAAAGATATCAAAGGAAATGGATACATACACCACTGAGACTTTCAGGACTCCCAGGAAGGCTGATTTAAATAGATCATCTTCGAGACACATCGTAGCTCAATTTCTACCACTAGATACCAGAGATGCCATCCTGCAAGCAGCAAGACAGAAGTCCCTTATTACTTATAAAAAACAGCCAATAAAAATTACTGCAGACTTTTCCATATCAACACTGAAAGCTAGAAAGGAATGGTCACAGGTGATTGAAATACTAAGAAAAAACAATCTCCAGCCTAGACTAATATATCCAGCAAAATTATCATTGATAATAGATGAGGAATATAAGACATTTAATGACATTGAAGCTTTTAAATGGTATGCAACAAACAAACCAGCACTGGAGAGGATAATAAATCAAATTCCACATCCAGGAGAGTTAAGACAACCCTACAAAGGAAATCAAAGAACCAATTAACGGAGATGAGTCCAACACAAGAAAAGTCCAAAGCAAATATGAATCATAAATCAGTAACAAGTAATGATTGGATAAATGACAATAAATGCTCCTCAATAATCTCTATTAATGTAAATGGACTTAACTCACCAATTAAGAGACAGAGGTTGGCTAATTGGATGAAAAAACACAAACCATCAATATGCAGTATTCAAGAAACTCATCTAACCCACAAAGACAGGAATAAATTGAGAGTTAAGGGCTGGAAAAATGTATACCTAGCAGGGGGGGGAACAAAAGAAAGCAGGTGTGGCAATTCTAATTTCAGATAGAATAAATTTCACTCCAAAACTAATTAGAAGAGATAAGGATGGTCACTACATTTTAATACAAGGAACAATCGATCAAGAACCAATAATGCTCCTTAATACCTATGCCCCAAACATAGGAGCTCCTAGATTTATAAGACAAACCTTATGGAATATAAAGAACTTTATTGGTCCAGAATCAATAATAATGGGGGACTTCAATACCCCACTTGTGTCAAGAGACAGGTCATCAAAACAAATAAATCAACAGAGAAACGTCAAATCTAATCTCCACCCCAAACCAGCTGGATCTTACAGATATATACAGAATATTTCATCCACACGATGAGGAATACACATTCTTCTCAGCTCAACATGGTACGTTTTCTAAAATAGACCATATGCTAGTCCATAAGAACTCCGTCAACAAGTTCAAGAATATACAAATTATCCCCTGTTCCTTATCAGATCATAATGGGATAAAATTGGAGCTCAAGAGCCTGAATAATTCCAGAAACTTTACAAACTCATGGAGACTGAATAATTCACTACTGAATGACCCATGGATTGTTGATGAAATCAAATTGGAATTTAAAAAAATCCTACAATCAAATGATGATGAAAACACATCATACCAAAACATATGGGATACAGCAAAGGCAGTTTTAAGAGGGAAGTTCATAGCATTAAGTACCTTCATCAATAAAATAAAAATGAGACAAATAAATGATCTATTGACACAGCTTAAGACGCTAGAAATCCAACAAAAAAAAAACAACCCTAAATGGAACATACAGAGGGAAATTACAAAAATAAAGGGAGAAATATCTCAATTAGAATCTAAAGAGATAATTCAAAAAATTAATAAGACTAAGAGTTGGTTCTTTAAAAAGTTTAATAAAATAGACACCCCTCTGGCAAACCTCATCAAAAAAAAAAAGGGAAAATCTAACATAGTACGGATTATGAAAGACAACGGATCCATAACCACTGACTCCAAGGACATAACCACTGACTCCAACCACTGACTCCCTCATGGGTTGTCTCTCATCTTTCCTCTATGCCTCAAATACTTTGTCTTTTGCCCCAGGCTCTAAATTAGCCTATTATTTTATCCATCCTGTCAAATTCCCATTCTTTATCTTAGAAAGGGAAAGAAAAGCTAAACAGATAAATTAATTCCAAGAAATGAACAAGAGTGTATTTCCTGGCCCTTTTTACCCATGAGGTAATCACTCAATATTCGCCATGTCTATAGAAAAGATATGACAACTATAGCACCAGGGTTACAAAAGTTGGCTTAAACAAATAAAACCGAAACAAAAAGGCGTAAAAAAAATTGACAACAACAACAACAACAAAAAAGAGCTTCTTAGGTCATTCTTCCTTTCTACTTTTGGCTCACTTTCAGTTTTTCAAAATAAAAGGAAAGGAGGAAAGGAAGAAAGAAGAGCACAAAACGTGCTCTGTGGTCAGAAGGAAGAGAAGCCGAGAACTCTTTTTCTTAAAATGTTCCTAACTTCTCAGTATGTTCACCATTCTTAACCTGCCTCTCCAGGAACTTGGAATTTGATGGACAGGCAATTCAATGACTCTCGTGAATCCATTGCCACATGTTACTTATCTGATTAGCACTCACATCACAATGACTCCCATGTTTATGATCAGTGTCCGTGAACAACCTCAATTACTCAAGCTCTATCCCGAGGGATGAGGAAGGAATATATATATTTTTTTACATCTTCTGAGATAGAAAATGGATATATAAATATTGTTTTACAAAATAAGATGCTATCTTATTAAAACACAATTAGTCAATTAGTAAACAAATATTACTGACCATATTATATGTAACACAGAATGTAACACAGACTTGTGAAGTGAATATAATACATTTTCTGATGGCATAGCAATTATGGTTTCAATTTTTGCTTTAGAAAAATAATTTATTACAAATGGAAAAGCACATCATATGTGTAATTGTTTGCCTAAACAATAATTTCTACCTGTAAAAACATTGAAGACCACTGTAATAAAATATAAAAACTATGACCAATATTGTGTAGTGAACATGGTCTATGTATCAAATATTAATCTGCCTTTAATCTGCACTATGGCATACACCTGTAATATCAGCAACCCAGGAGGTTGAGGCAGGAGGATTATAAGTTTGGGGCCAGAGGCAGCCTGTACAATTTAGCAAGGCTCCATTCAAAACAACAAATACACTTGTGATACAGCTCAATGGTGGAACACTTGCTTAGCATGCTAGAGGCCCTGGAAACAACTTTCAGTACTGCAAATAAAGGAGAGAAAAGTTTGCCCAGAATGTATACTTTTGGTGTAATTGGGATATGCAAAGTCAAGTTCTACAAGTGAATCTCAGCATTGGCAGTGCTGTATTCTGCACAGACCTGCTAACTGACTGATTATATCCCAACTTTATTAAGAATCATAGTTCACAACACAAGAAATGTTATGAATACAGTAAAATTTGGGCTGGGATTTAGCTCAGTTGCCAGAGTGCTGTTCTTCAGTTTCTGAGGTCCCGAGTTTGATTCCCAGCACCACAAAAATGGGAGAAGGACATGGCAATCCACTCCAGAGGCAATCCTGAAACAATCAGCCATTGAAAACCCTATAATGGTCGCTATGAGTGGGACATGGCTCAATGGTACCTAACAACAACAACAGTAAAATTTAGTTGCCAATAAAACACCATGCACCCATAATAAGCACAAAACATCTCACAAACCATTATTTCCAAATGTAAACCAACAAAATTCCTGTGACTAAATGGTTCCCCCTGCCATTCCCATAGCATTAGGACAATGTTCATCACTCTGACATCCAGTCTTCCCAGATCTCAGGAACTAAATAGGATTGAGCCAAGTTAGTACTTGGATGGGAGACCGCCTGGGAATACCAGGTACTGTAGGCTTGGGAGAAGGACCCTACACTCTCAAAACAACAAACTATCAAAAACCCTATGAATAGCAGAGAAGCACTGACATAGTGCCAGGCATGACACAGTGTCAGGTAGTGTTTCATTTGTTGTACATAAGGTCTGTATGAGTCGGACCTGACTCCAATGCACCTAACAAAAATGGGCACAAAATGCGTACTCTTTTACTTGGATGAAAGTATTGCAGCAGGAGTATTACAAAACAAGTCAGAATATGGAAGTAGGTTTCAAATTGTTGTTGTTGTTGTTAGGGGCCCTCGAGTTGTCTCCCACTCATAGCGACCCTTATAGGGTTTCAATGGCTAACTGTATCGAGATTGCCTTGGGAGTGGATTACAAGGCCGTTTACCCATTTTTGCGGTGCTGGGAATTGAACCTTGGACCTCAGAGACTGCAGCGCAGCACTCTACCAAGTGAGCTAAATCCCAGCCCAGGATTCAAATTACCTGTGTTTAAATCACTACTTGACATCTTTTACTTTATAAACTTAACCTGTGTATCAGTTTTTATCATATAGGTTGTGATAATAATATTATGAACCTCCTAAATTTTGTGAGAATTAAATGAATGAGTACATGGAAATTGCTTAAAACAGAAATAAGTACTAAAGATAGTGTTTGTTGCTGTTGTAGTTGTTAGGTGCCATCCAATCAGGTCTAACTCATAGCAACCCCATGTAAAACAGAACAAAACACTCTTCAATACTGTGTCATGGCTGACACTATTGTCAGTGCTTCTTTGCTATTCATAGGGTTTTCTTTTTTCTTTATTTTACTTTGTGGTACTCAGGGTTGAACCCAGGGCCTCATGCTTGCATGCTTTGCAAGTGTTGGACCACTGAACTGTCCCCAGACCCCCCCACACACATCTTTTTTTTTTAACTTTTTGAGACAGGGTCTTGCTAAATTACACTGACTCTGGTCTCAAACTTGTGATCCTCCTGCCTCTGCCTCCCAAGCTGCTGAGATTGCAGGCGTGCACCACCAAGCCCTGCTAATCATAGGGTTTTCAATGGCTGATTATGTCAGGAGTGGGCTGCTAGGTCTGTCTGCCATGCCAGTATTGCCAAGCAGTCTCTCATCCATGTCCTAACCAGAATGAAATCTACTTAGCTTCCAAGATCTGACAGGATTGGACACCAGGTTGATATGGCTATAGACTAAAAGACAGTTTTGGTTGTGATGAAATATACTTTGTCTACCTAATTACAGTGGAAAAAATACTGAAAATGGATTAGAGGGTGGAACATGAGAGGTAAGATAAGAAAAATAGTATTTTCTCACAGTAGAAGAAATATGTCTTCTTTCATCATTGGCCAGACTTTGGTTTATTAGTACCCCAGGGTCTTGAAGACACACTCTCCAAGACAGCAAGATGAAAAATTCCTTGCTAGAAAAGACAGAAGGATAGTGTCAGGAGTGAAAAAGGGAACACAGCTGGGCATTTGCACTGACGCAACAAGTTTGTTCGCAGCAGAAGGTATTTGACTGTAAGCTCATATTTTAAACCCCATATAATATATTTATTTAGTAGACTTACAGATTGTAGCACAAATTCACCTTTGGTGTTTTCTTTCATATGTTTCCTAAACTAAAAGTGCTTCATCCTTTTCAAATGTTGATTTCACAATAAATGGGAACTTTGGCCACAAATGTTATTATCAAAAATGAGAAAGGATAAAACATATTTTTCTTTGTTTTCTCTTGAGGACAGTACAAAGATAAATTTAAAATGACTTGCCTAAGGACCACATTAATAAACAATATTGTCAGGCCCTGTCTGACTGGGTGATCGTGATTAAATTATTCAACCTTTCTAACAGGTTTTTCCATCCAGAAAGGAGGGATTGTAATACTTCTAGTTTATATAATGCTTAAAAATTTAAAAGAGCTAATACGGAGAGATGTTTCATAAAACAGTGTTTGTAGAGTGACTACCCATCATTTTTTGCTATGGTATCATTATCATTATGATGAGCAGTTGGTTTAGGATGGAGTAGATCTTATCAAATTGTTTCCTATGCGATATCTCATAAATACAATCAACTTTATGAATGTAAGTGAACAGAGACTAGTGCTAAGAAACAAGATGTAGAGCAAGTGCATATTTATCACCTATCTTTATTATAAAGTTATGTGTGTATATGTATATATGTATGTGTATATATACACATATGTATATACCTATATATGTGTGTATATATATATATATATACATATATATATATATATATATATATATATATATATATATATATATATATATATATATATATATATATATATATATATATATATATATATTGCAACTTCTATTCAGAACTCTGAGGAATATATATACTATGGTCAGGATAGCCACACTTTTTTACAAGCAATGAAAGATATCAGCTATCTTTCTTGAAAGAATGGTTCTCACATCTAAAATTGTGAATGTGGTTGTGGATAGGATTCTAAGAACATATCCAGTGTCTTGTACTCTACACTTTGAAGTCAAGTGTTCTTGATATTGGGAAAACTCAGATGTCTTAGATACATTGTCTTAGATACATTCACAAGCATAGTGACAGGCAGAATGGGCTGTATAACTAACTTTCTGGAAAACCACCAAACTGTGTTAACAGCGAGGTGATTAATTATGAAAAATTCAGTATTGCCTCCAATCTGTATAAACCACAACTTTTAAGACATGCAGTGACTGCAATTCTGGGAGAGATTAAAACAAACCAAAACAAAAGTTTGGGGTGTGGTGTGGAGAACTAACTTGCATGATACTTTTTCCCAGAAGCTCCTTCAGGTGCTTCACATATTTAGTCTCATGTTACATGGCTAAAACATCTTTAAATTAATTTATCTTATAGGAACTTTACCAAGTTAAAACCATGACTGAATCATGAATCAAGATGCCTAGGGTAGAGGTGTCCATGGTTTTTCTCACATATGGAAATATAATAGCAATGAAAATCATTTATTACCTCATAGACCCATAAGTTTATATTTCATTCCTCTGGATCTGAAGGAAGAGATATCCCTGTTATGTGATTAAACATATTTACATAATGTGATTATTTTATAATTTCTGAAATTAGGAATACTGGTAAATTAAGAGGTCTCTTGGTTAAAGATAGCTGTTTCTGCTATTCTGGAGAATAAAATATTCTGGTCAAATTACTTTCTTTTACACATGACACTGTTTTGCAGGGATATGAATTTTTTTCTGCCTCCCTTTCTGAACTGTGAGTTCCTGAAAATCAAAAACCATATTTAGTCACTTGGTTTTCTCCTATTATCCAGTTATTAGCACAGTACCTTAATTTCAACATGTTAATTTATTAAATCATTGATAAATCAATTAATGAATTGATTCAAGATTTCTGAAACCCCTCCTGTGAAGTCCTGCTTAGATCACATGGTCTGCAACTAGTATTTCCTAAGGGTTGGGTAATACAACCATTATACAACTAAAGTGCCCCAGAACAGTCCATATTTTGAATACTCGGTATTGCTATCAGCCTGTAGCCATACCACTGTGGCTTCAGATGCTGTCAGATCTTGGAAACCAAGCAGGGTCGGGACAGGTTAGTACATGGATGAGAGACTACTTGGGAACACCAGGTGCTGTAGGCTTGGGAATAGGACCCAAGGTTACCATTCCCCTAGTACTTTTAACAATGTGATGTGAAAGGAAGAGTATGATGATGGGAATCAAGATATCTGGGTTCAAGTCTACATACTACTCTTTGATAGAGAGTATTCCAGGGCTCTTCCATGATTATTTTTTTCCTTGGAGCAGAGTCAGGACCCAAATCAGTCCATGTGGTTGTCTCTCTTTTCTATGGCCAATCTACCACTTCATATGCCACTGGGCCAGGAAAGGCAAGGCTCTGTGAAATAAAGTTGGGAAACCCTGATTTATCTGTCAAAATCAGATACCTTCCTGAATCAAATGTTTATTATGAAAAGATTTACAAACATAACACTGACTTGGTCTTTAGTCTTCAAATCATTTCTCACTCTAAGAACCTTTCTGTCTGTCTGGGAAGGGTAGATTTGTGAATAGTTTAACTTTCTAACTCAGCAAGTATTAGATTCTCATGTTTTATTTCAACTCTGCTTGTAAATTGAACAATACTTCTTCAGCTTTCTTCTCTCTCTTCCCATAATTTAACTACAGAGTTGGGCAACTCAAGGGGGGAGGGAATTAGATCCCAAATGTTGTATGTGAAAAGGATCATGGACATAAGGAGTATGTATAATTGATGGGGACTACATTTTAAAGAATCTTTTACAGCCAGATCCAAGACTACAATAGACAACAGTTTTCCCAAGGGTTTGGCATTTTTGCAGCCTCTAAGAGCAGCTGCAGCTGTACCACAGTGGAGTCCAATCCCGTCAGATCCTGGAAGATAAACAGTATTGGACTTGGTTAGTACTTGGAGGGGATCACCAGATACTGTAGGCTTGGGAGAAGGACTCAGAAACCCACTCCCAAAAAATAACCAGCCACTGAAAACACTATGAATAACAGAGAAGCATGATGATAGTGTTTTGTCTGTTATATGGAGTAGGGTTGCTATGAGTCAGACACCAACTTGGAGGCACCTAACTACAAGAGAGGGGCTGGGATTTAGCTCAGTGGTAGAGTACTGCGCTGCAGTCTCTGGGGTCCCGAGTTCAATTCCCAGCACCGCAAAAATGGGAGAAGGGCCTGGCAATCCACTCCCAAGGCAATTCCGAAACAGTCAGCCATTGAAAACCCTATGAGGGTCGCTATGAGTTGGATACTGACTAGACAGCACCTAACAACAACAACAACTACAAGAGCAGTTTGAAATTTGTCTGATCTTCATTAGTAGTGTGTTTACCAGCCTCTCCTTGCCACCCTGTCTCAAATGCAGAACAATGTGTTTTTAAGCTTTTGTTTCCACACCACTCAATTATTTGTACTAACTTGTGGAGCCATTGTATATTGGTAAATGAAAAGTTGCCCCAAAAGAAAAAAGGTAAAGCAATACCTATTGGGTTTATTCATGATTTTCTGGGTTGTGAGCTTGAGATAGATTTAGTCAGGTGGTTTCCCTAATGGTTTGAGAAACCATCAGAAAATGAGATATTTTTGAGACTATAGTTTATTTGTTGCTTGTGACTGAACAATTTACAATGACCATACTCATGATCCTCAGGCTTTATCAAGCTGCAGCTGGGGCATCCCTCTTCTATCTTCTCTATTTTCAGCTGGCCAACATAGGTTCATTCTCATTTTGGTCTTAATGATAATATATAATGTTTTAATATGAAATGCCCCCACAACTCATGTATTGGGGGCTTGATTGACAGCTGTACTGCTTTTGGATGTGATTGAATCTTGAGGGCTCTGTCCTAATCAATGGATTGATCCCTTGATGGATTCACAGTATAATGACATTATTGGGAGATGGTGAAAAGTGGGATGTAGTAGGTTACTGAATGTGTGTTATTGGGAGCTATATCTTGCCCTTGCCCCTTCTTATATTTCCTTTCTCTGCTTCTTGTCCTCCATGATACAAG
>VMDO01024060.1:10223-30522 GCA_007922755.1 Pedetes capensis
GTTGTTGTTGTTGTTAGGTGCCATCGAGTCGGTATCCGACTCATAGCGACCCTCATGGGGTTTTCAATGGCTGACTGTTTCGGGATTGTCTTGGGAGTGGATTGCCAGGCCCTTCTCCCACTTTTGCGGTGCTGGGAATTGAACTCGGGACCTCAGAGACTGCAGCGCAGCGCTCTACCCACTGAGCTAAATCCCAGCCATGATACAAGTAGGCTCTCTATTACATGCTCCTGCCACCATGAAGTTCTGCTTCCCTTCAGTCCCAGAATCAATGTAGCCAAGGAAAGGACTGAAACCTCTGAAACTGTGGGCTAAAATAAATCTTTCTCCCACTGAAGTTGTTTATGTCAGTCATTTCATCACAGCAGCATAGAAGTAACTAATACATCCCACTACAAACAAAAGAAGGTAAGTCTCAATGCGCAAGCACCTTTCAAGCCTTTGCTTATTTCTGCATTTTGATTCATTTGCTGATATCACATTGGTTGAAAAGCCACCTGATTAAGATCTGATGGAAAAGTTGAAGAAATAAATTCTTCTAGTGAGAAGGCTGCCACGACCAAATTGCAAAGTTGTATTATGTAGAAAGATGAGAAGAATTGTTGTATCCTTCTTTGAAAACATTCTACCTTAGATTTATTGTTATCCATTGTAAGCTGTTTTAAAATTTGTGTTCTGATAATGCAGGAATGAAACTTAGGAACGTCTGTAAAAACCAGTAACAGTATGTTCAAAATTGTTCCTGAAATTGCTTCTCACTCTTTTGAGTTAGATATAATTTCTTAGAGGTAAGAAAGGAATGTGGAATCTTATATAGTGTCTTGAGACTTATTCATTATACTGGCTTTCTTTGGCTGATGGCCAAAATATCCTTGAAAGGATATTGACAACTTGCAATTTCCTGAGATGCTAGAGAACTAAGCTTTAGAACTTCTAGTCACACAGGCAGTTCAGAGACTATGATGCTCAAAGCACAACAGTCAGATACTAGTAGGTTTAGTCACCTCTCCTCTGGGACATAATGCAATCATACACATTTAGAGTATTTTTGCCCTTCTGCTTCAGTTTCCAGAGAACAATCATCTGAGATAGCCTACCTTTGATCACATTGGTCCTTGCCTAGATAAGGGACAAACAAGTACGTATGGCTTTCATGTACTGTATTCAATAAGAATTAGATGCTTTTTGCAGGTGTTGTTTTAGGTCTCATGGGGGAAGGATAAATGGATGCTGACAGCTGACAGCAGTAAATGTCCAGTTACTCTGAGTAATGGAGTTTTTCATGTCCTGGGTAAGAGGTATCTGACAAGTTAATTGCAAGGGGGTAAATAAAAGTTTGGGAATTATTTCTTTAAATTATGGAAATGCCTGTGAGAAATAAATTTCAGACACAAGAGAACCTTGCTCATTTTCCTTCTGGATCAATGTTGAAGACCTGAAGTCTTGGGCATGAATCTGTGACTAGACTGCGCAGAACACCTGGAAACCTTCTCTTTAATGTCAGTTCTTTTGACCATTTTCCATCCTCTGCGAGGCTTGTCACTCAGGGAAGGGAACAAAGGAAAGTAACAGAGTACCTGACAGATTAATGCATTGTCTCTTGGAGCCTAGCCTCCACATGCCTGTGTGAACTGCCCTCTCAGCAAACCCTGCAGGGATGGGGTCCTAACTCCCCCTCCAGCTGTGGCTGGCTGTTATGCTTGGTTTGGAATCTTATGACTCAAAGCCATCATCCCAGGTAGCAGCTGGCTGTCTTTGGATTCCTCTCTTCTCCTAATGTTCCATTAACCTCTCGCAGCTGGCCTCCACATGCAAGATCAGCAGTTCAGCTAATCTTTCCCTGATCTCTCCCCTTCTTGCAGCAGGTTCATCATTAATACATTCTCCCTCTGCTCTCTGCTTCCTCTCAGCCTACCAGTGCTCTCTATTAGTGCATGCTGTGCCAGAGGCAATTCATCCTGTTGTCTGCTCAGCACCAGCTTTGTTGGGCTTCAGCATTGTTGGGCCCTAAGGCAATGTGTGTCTGAGCCCATTAGAAACTGGGTTGGAAGCAATGTGATGATACATATTTGTGTAGGAATGGGTTGAGCCCGCATTTCCTGCTTAATGCTCCTATACAGTTGATAACCCCTCCCCTAGTTCTGAACCAAATTTCTTACAATAATAAGAAACACAGTAACAATGGTTAGACAATAATAATGATATCATTATAATAACAGTGGTCAATTACAAATATAGACTGTTAACTGCTGGATCTTGGCCAAATGATGCAAGCTCCTACTAATTTCTTATAATATCTCTGTGAGGTAGGTAATGTTGGCCAAGATACACAAGGTCACAGAAAGTTTAATGAGCTGGCCAAAGCCATCCAACCAGTAACAACAATGTTTGTGATTAATCCTGACATCCTTATTTCCTTTAAAGCTTGAGATTTCAACTATTATACATAGTAATAAAATAGCTACTTCTTGTGCTGCTCTGAGTTTTACTATTTTGGCTGGGACAGAGAGTAAGAAAGGAAATTGCACAGCTTAATCAGGAGCCAAGCCATCTAGAGACTTTCTTAGGATGTGAAGATATTCATGCTATCTCTGTGTCTTAAAAATACTCTAGTGAAGTCTCATTACTTATAGTAGTTCCTTCCAAACTTTTCTACTTACAATCCCCTTAGAAGTAGAAGAGAGGGAGGAAGTATCCTTGGTTATCTCTAATGGACCATACTTAGAAATTATTTTTAGATTTCGTTTTCATATTTTATTTTTAAACTCATACAAACTTAATCCATTATATACTTAAATATATCAATCCATTTGAATCAGCCTGACTAATGATCTTAATACTTTACTAATGATTTCAATTTTGAATTATTCAATATTTGTTCATCCATATTCTTTTTACTGATTGTCCTCTGAGATTGAGTAGCTCTTCACTCTTTTCCTCTTGGTAATTTATATTCATCTTTCAGGATTCAGTTCCATTTTTACGAACTCAGACATCATTATCCTTTGGATCACAGCCTATGTTATCAGCTCTAATATTCCAATATGGCCCTTCTTCCTGATACATATCAAACTTTTAATTTTACATTTTTTGTCATTATTTGATTAATGATTATTTTCCTCAGGTGAAATACAGTACAATCTGTAAGAAGGCTGAGGCCATGTCTATTTACCCGCACTTAGCACAAAACTGGCATGTTGTGGATATTCAATTGTTGTTTAGTAAGGGCAATAAGGAAATAAGAAAAAAAAAAAGAATGTTGGAAGGGGCATGTCATTTGTGAAGAGTACCCATTTCCATGAACTTGGCACATGCAGGAAGTCAGTGCAGGCAGTCCCCACCCATGTGGATGGCTTCCTCATTGCTGTCTCTCTGAGCTTGTTCTCTGGACCAGTTCTGGAACAGTAATTGTCTTTCACCCTCAGCAATTTGGAAAGACCAGAGAACCGAAGCCACAAGAGGGACTGTCTATAAATGAGAAATTCAAGTGTGTGGAAAAATAACCTCTCAGTCATCATATCAATGAGGGCTTTTCTTATATCAGTGAGGCTTTTCTTCCTATTCCTTGTGGCCATCTTTTACTTCCCCCCCCTTCCCATTGCTTCTTGGAGCCACCAGTAAATGGACTCCTTGCACAGACTTCACTTTTTCTGAGCTTACTTTTTGGGTACCCAAATTATGACAAGAAGGAAAGAGATTATATATGAAGGTAGAGGAGGAAAGGAAAAAATGTGAGAAGTAAAGAAGGAAAAAAAAATAAGAAGGAAGGAGGGGAGAAAAAAAAACACAGGTACCAAGGATAAAAATATAAAAGGAAGGAAGGTGGGACAGAAGGAAGGAAAAGAGAAAAAAAAAAGGAGGATGGGGAGTGAAAATGGAAGGTGAAACATGAAAGAAAGAAGAGTAAAATTGAAATGGCAAAAAAGGAGGAACAGATAAAATGAAGGAGCAAAGGGGAAGGGAAGGTGGAAGAGGAAGAGCAGAAGAAAAGATAAAAATAAAAAAAGAAATAAAAGAAGAAAGACTAAGAAAGTAGAGGGGAGCTGGGAGCAGTAGTACACATCTCCAATCCCAGCAATTTGGGAGGCTGAGGTAGGAGGATTGCCAGTTTGAGATCAGAGGCAGCCTGAATAACTTAGCAAGACCCTGTCTAAAAAATAAACACACACACACACACACACACACACACACACACACACACACACACGGACGTGAGGTGCAGCACAGTGGCAAACACAGGCAAAGTATGTGTGAGGCCCTGGGTTCAACCCCATGTACTGAAATAAGTAAATAAATAATAAATAAATAAACGCAGAGGGCAGAATTAGAAGGAAACAAATGCAAAGAAGACAAAGAAGGATTAAGTTGAGAAAGAATGAGAAAAAGGGTGGAAGACACAGCAGAAACAGAAAGTAAAGAAGGAAGGATTCTAGGTTCAACAGAATAGGAAAAGGTTAGTAATTTTGCATAGAAGAAACATGAACTAATAGGCTAATGTCAGGGAGTCAAAGAATATGTTAGAAAAACATTTCCCTAAACAAACTGAAGTTATCATCACCCTTTTCCTCTACAGTGCAAAAGGACATTTCCCTCTACAGTGTTAGGTTGTCTAGGAAAAGGGTATGTGCTGCATTACAGCAGAGGGTTGGTATGAGTCAGACTGATTTGAGGGCACCTAACAACAACAACATAAAAAATTTCTGAGTGTAAAGGCTTCTTGGGAGAAGGACCTGGCAGCTCACTCCCGAAACAATTAGCCATTGAAAACTATGAGTAGCAGAGAAGCACTGTCAAATACAGTGCTGGAAATTGAGCCCCCCAGGCTGAAAGTCAACCAAGAAATGACTGGGGAAGAGTTGCCTCCTCAAAGTAAATAAGGAGGATGGAATAAAACTCCTGGGATCTCCTTTTGCTGATGTGGCATAACTCAAAATAAGAAGAGGCATAATGATTGCAACAGCGGGCTCAAACATAAAAAGTTTATGTGCATGGCAGTGCTCAGTAGTGTTTTGTTCTGTTTTACATAGGGTCACGCTGAGCCAGGTTCGACTTGATGGCACCTTGCAACAAGCCATTGTGAAATTTTAATTGTGATTTCTTTTCAGCGATCTCCATTTTAAGTATTTTTCTTCTTATTCCTGGGGGAAAAAAGGAAGGAAAAAAGAGAATCGACATAACTTCAGATAAAGAATGAGAATGAAGGGACTGCATTTTGCAGTTAGCCCTGCCACCATCTGGTGACACTGCCTAAGGAACTGTTTCATTCCTGTATGCCTCTCTGCAAAACAATTTGGGTGAATTCAATAGTATTCAAAGTGGCCTTTGAGGAACTCCTTCTGGGCTGAGATGAAGGAAAAGGTTAAACCTCCCTCTGGCCATGCTTCATCCAAAGCAGCCCTGATAGTTTATTTTTTCGTGTTGAGGTTTGTGTAAGCTTCTATTTTAAGAAGCTATTGTGCTACAAATGCTAGTTTTATATATTATTACATATTATTGTGTATGCTATATAATTATGATAATTATGTTGCCATATAATGTAAAACCATCATCTTTAACATCATTTCCAATTATAAGATATATTCAAATTCTGTAAACAATCTAATATGCCAAGACAAACATCCCCTAATAAGAACCTAAAACAAAAGTAACAGTTTCTTTAAATGGAAATTGACAGAATTATTTAAAAGGTAAATAGAAGAATATATTACATTATAGAGACACTGCAGCCACACCTGACAAATGTGTTTCTGTGAGCCTGCTTATTCTTACAATCCTTTCAACTTCTCTGGCAGACTGAAACGAGGCCCACTGAGCTTTCTGAGGAGCACAGCAAAGGTCTGTCTTTAAAAGAGTAGCTTAGGGGATGTGGCACCTTCCTTTCCCGGTGCTCATATCAGAATGTCAGCAGAGCACAGGCAGAGATGATTTCTCTCCCCTTTCACATGCATTAGCCTTGGTCTGTGGAGTAGATGCCTATCATAGAGGCAGAAAGAAAGGGAAAATATAGTAAAATATTTCTTGCCTTAAGCTTGACTTGTGATTTGTCCACACCAGAAAGGATGTCAAAAGTGCTTCTCCAGGTTGGCAGTTTCCAAGCGATCAAGCAGAGCACAGGGGAGCAGTAAGGTCAAGGAGGAAGTGGCTTCCACAGACTCCTCAGCCTCCAGCAGACTTCTTGATCAGTCTATTAAAGAAACAGGAAGAGGTGAAAGGTGTGGAAGATGTGAAGTGCCAGAGTATGTGGAGAATTCCTTGCTAACTGGGTGGCTCCACACTGATTTTTAAAAGGGTCTCTGAGTAGGTACAAAACTATGTGAAAATGGGAGTATTCCTGAATATTTATGAACTCTGTGAAACCATTTCTGTGATTCCTAGGGACAGAGGACTGTGTTTTGTTTGTTCTTGGTTTACAGTCACAGTCCCTCACTCCAGGCTTCAATTCACAGATGCAGACAAAACATTATACTCGGGGTCCCAGAATCCCTTGGATCTTCCAATTTAGATGGAATCATTCATCCCTAAGGTACAAAAAGTTTTCCATTTGGAAGTAGACTGTTCTTATCAAATGCTAATTCTTTAAAATGTAGAATATTGATTCTCTTCTTTATAAAGAAAATCAGAAACTAAACAGTAAAATTGCTATCAGATTAAATCGCTTTGAATACTGGCTTTATCTTTTAGTAGCTAGGTGACCAAAGGGGAATTATTTGGGTAGTTTAGGTGTCCATAGGCAGATGGGTTCTTATCTGTAAAACTTATACAATAAAATTTGCAACATAAGGTTGTACGCTTATGAAAAGATTAGCACATTGTCTAGTACCAACAAAATTCAACAAAAATTCCTTACAATGCTGTGCAGCTAAACTATAAAACCTATGGCAAGACTTTCAGAACATCTCAGTTACAAATTGGCTCCATTTTGTGGTAATTTATTTAAATTGTTATTCAATACTCATTTTAATTATAATCATAGCTTCCAACCACTGGAAGGTAGTTATAAACATTATAAATGATTTGAATGCCAAGTAAAATTTGTTAAGTAATATAGAGCCAATGCAAGTATATGAGCATGGAATTCATTAACTCACTGAACACATATTTATTATGTGTCTGGTATATGGGAGCCACTGTTCTACAAATAGGGAACAAAAGAGTCAGTAAACAAAGCTCATGAAATTTATATTGTCATGGTGATAAAATGAGGAGAGATGTTGTATAATGACTAATAATCTCGCAGCAAAGTCCAGGGATTTAATAAAGAGTGGAAAGAAAAATGAGTAAGGGGAACTGATTAGAAAACTACTACATTGGTCCAGATAAGAAGTGATAATTTGCTATATCAGAGTAAGGGCAGTGAAAGAGTCAACAGAGAAATGCATGGACAAAGAGAGAGAGAGAAAGATCAAAAGGTAATAGGAGGGAAAGGAGGAAACTGAAGTTGTTTGAAGAGTAAAGAGTTCTGTTTTGGCTGGACATGATGGCACAGGCTTGTGACCCCCACTTGGAATGCTGAGGTAGAAGGATTGTGAGTTGGAGCCCAGCCTGGGCCCCAAAGCAAGTTCAAGGCCATTTAGACTACATAGGGGAACCTTTCTCAAAGAGGAAGAAAAAAGGTTATTTTCAAAAAATAGTTCTTGCCACAGTGTCTTGTTTCACATCTTTGAGCACTCACTCCTGGAGCAGGGGCTGTGTTTCAGGAGACATTTCCACATTTTTGTTTAATTTGCAACAGGATGAGTTTGAAGTTGACAAAATTATAAAATGGTAAAACTGAAAGGGAAAAGAAGAGCTGGAAGGGGTACCACATGCCTGCAAACCCAGCAACTCAGGAGGCTTTGGCAGAAGGACTATAAGTTCGAGGCCAGAGGCAGCCTGCATAACTTAGTGAGATTCTGACTCTAAATAAAACGTGGGCCAAGGGTGAAACCCAGTGGTAGAGAACCTGCAAAAGCACGTGTGAGGCCCTGGGTTCAATCCCCAAATATGAAAGAAGAAAGGAAGGAAGGAAGGAAGGAAGGAAGGATGGAAGGAAGGAAGGAAGGAAGGAGAGAAGGAAGGAAGAAAGGAGGGAGGGAGGAAGAAAGAAGAGAAGAAAGAAGAAAGAAGCAAAAGGAAAGAAAGAATAAATAAAAATTATTTTATACAAGTCATCACCCTCACATAATGAAGTGGGTAGGTGAGCATGTCCAGCAGGAGTCTCAGAAAAGTCAGCAGGTTGGAAACATCTGCACTGCAATCTGCTTAAAATTCCAAATACACTTTTTTGTTGTGTTATCAAGAGGAAAACATGTCATAATCCATGACAAGAATAAGAAATTCTTCTGAATGTGCCCTGGAGAGAACAGAGCTATTTACTCAGCTGAAGTAGTTCAATAACATTATTGCTTAGAAAAGGAGTGTTTCTTCTCTGTAGAAATGATTTTCTGTTCTTGAAAGAAACCCAAGGAATTGACTCAGTTTCTCTTAGGAGACTTGAAATAAATCCTGGGTTGAACATACTTGAATCAGTGACTCACCTTGGAAATAGCTGCACGTTGAGTCAACCTGAGAATAAACATTATTCATATGTTCCATTTTAAATTGAGTCACCAAGATGCTGTTGTTTTTGTAATGGAGAAATACAAAAGAAATAATTAAACCTATATATTATTAAAATATCCAATATAGAAGTACAATATCCTGCTTACCTCAGTTGGTGGAGTGCTACTCTGTATTCCCTGAGGCCCTGAGTTTGATCCCCAGTGCTGCAAAAATGGGAGAAAGGTGTGCCATCCCACTCCCAAAACAATCCCAAAACAATCAGTCATGGAAAACCCAGTGAGGGTTGCTATGAATCAGATCTGATTCGATGGCACCTGACAACAATAACAACAACAGCCGCTGTTGAAATACCAGATATTTACCACAAACAAAATGTCTAATGCACAAATACAATTCCTGCATAACTGAAAAAATTTAAGACATTTTTCAAATGTGTGGAATTTTCTGTGTAGTTAGGGATTATAAATATATGTGCATGTAATACTGAAAGACCCAATTAAGGTAAGATTTAAAATTGCTAAGTAATTTTCTAGTGTTTTTGAAAAAGTAAAGTCTACATAATGCTTTAATGATAAGACAGGACTCTTACAAAAGAAATATTATTTAAAGTTGTATCTTGAAAGGTCAGTATATAATTTGTGTAAATTTCTAGAGCAACACCATCAAATAAAGCACTTTTGCAAACTGAGTTTGCTTAAGTAAAGGGATGGAGGCAAAAATAAAATGTGAGGGCTGGGAATGACCTTTGTGGTACATTGTGTGGTCTGAGTACACAAAGTCCTGAGTTCAATCCCTGGTACTGTAAGAGAAAAAGAAAAAAGCGTAGATAGATAGATAGATAGATAGATAGATAGATAGATAGATAGATATGTAATCTGAGATGGGTTTTGGGAAAGTACTGAAATGTTTTGATATTTGATAATTTGTAAATATGAATATTTTAGGTGCCTGGATTAAGTTTGTAAATTTTATCATACCTGAATCTCAAAGCTATTGAAAGTTTTTGAACAGGAGACAGGGAAAGTGGGGTTTAAAGAACAATAATATGGCCAAAGTATAGCAAATAAACTGGAGAAGGGAAAGAATGGAGTTAGAAATTATATATAAAATTTCTTTCAGCTGGTTGTCTTAAGGCAAGATACTAAATAATAATATTATGGGTATTTATATTAGGTGTGGATCCTTAAATATGCCAGTATTAGATGGGATGTATAAGGGTCACTACTCCCCTTTCCCATCCAACTCCTGATAAATACAATGGTTTATCTCTGTGGCTAATGTCACTGCAAGAACTCTGAAGAGCCTGATTGACTTCTGCTGAAAAGTAACCAGTGTCTTTCTATGAAATTAACTATTACTTATTCTCTTTATTCTTCAGTCTTTCGCTCTGTGAAGCTAACTTAATAACAGCTCAAATAGTATAGGTGAAACTTACATTAGTTAATACATATAAAGCAAACCAAATATTACCAGGTTCATAGTAAATGCTATATATGTTTCAGCTGTTACTATTTTAAATCAACAAACTGATGCATTCATGAGATCCATGACAACCTTTAATGACTAAATTGTAAATAATGTAAGTTTATTATTCTCTGTTGGAGATGTTAGGCTTATATTGTGACTCTTGTTTAGGTGGTTGATATAAATTTATAGCATCTTTTCTACCATAGATGGCTTTCATAGGATAGTTTGTTCTGTACATGTACTAATGAATGCATATAAGGTATTCAATAATAAGGTACTCAAAAATCCTTTTGTATTGTAATATGCACCAAAGCCACCTTCTCACCTTTACATATGGATCACAGCTGAATACAGATTATAGAAGTATTTCTGAGTTGACATATAAAGTTTCTAGAAGCCAAAGATGGTGTTTCCTTCTTAGTGGTGGGAGTTGTTGTTGTTTAGTGCCATCAAGTTGTGTCTGACTCATACCTACCCTCATAGGGTTTTCAATGGCTGATTCTTTCAGGATTGCTTTGGGAGTGGATTGCCAAGGTCTTCTCCCATTTTTGCAGTGCTAGGAAATGAACCCGGGACCTCAGAGACTCCAGAGCGCCATTCTAGCAACTGAGCTAAATCCCAGCCCAGTGGTGGGAGTAAGAGCCACAATTATTTGCCTTTTGTTTTTGGTGAGATTTTGTGACGTGTTCTAGTCAAGCCATATGGGCTGGGATTTAGCTCAGTTGGTAGAGTGCTGTGCTACAGTCTCTGAGGACCGGAGTTCAATTCCTAGCACCGCAAAAATGGGAGAAGGGCCTAGCAATCCACTCCCAAGGCAATCCCGAAATAGCCATTGAAAACCCTATGAGGGTCGCTATGAGTCGGATACCGACTGGACAGCACCTAACAACAACAACAACAACAACAACAACAACAACAATCACAGAGCCTGCAGCCATATCACCATGGCTTTTGACCTGTCAGATCTCAGAAGTTAAGCAGGGTTGGGCCTTGTTGGTACTTGGATGGAAAAAGCAGGTGCTGTAGGCTTGGGAGAAGGATCTGATGACCCACTCCCAAAAAACAATCAGCTGTTGAAAACCTTAGGAATAGCAGAGAAGCACTGACAATAGTGCTGGGCATGGCACAGTGTCCGCTAGTGTTTTATCTGTGGTACACAGGGTTGCTAAGAATAGATCCCAACTTGATGGCACCTAAGAACAGACAACAAATCTTCATAGGGTTTTTCACTTACTTTCTGGATCCAGTTTTTCCTTGCAAAGGCCTCCAATGTACCTAATAGATCTTGTTCATATATCTGACAATCATTACACTTTTTATGTAGTGGGCCAACGTGAAGTTCTGTGGAATAATAAGGTAGTCAAAAATCCTTTTGTATTGTAATGTGGGAATGAGTAAGAGAGTTAAGCATAACCCTGGGTACCAAAATAAATGTATACTTTTCCCCATCTTATGTGATAATGAATTATTTCTTCTTCTTTTTTCAGAGTTGATAAAGAAAATATTTACCATATCCCTGGCTGCAAATATTTGAGACCATGTTAATCTGCTTTTGTACACATACTACATATACCATAGTAGCTATAATAAGAGGTGATACTTGGTTGAGTTTGGGGTAATCACCTTTCATCTTCTATAGTTCATGTGCTTACTGTTGGGGATGGGATAGGTTCTCACTATGCTGTCTGGGCTGGTCTCAAACTCCCAGGCTCAAGTGATCCTCTGCTTTATCCTCCTGATTATTGTTGTTGTTAGGTGCCATCAAGTCATGTCCCTGATTCATAGGGATCCTCATAGGGTTTTCAGTGGCTGCTTGTTTCAAGATTGCCTTGGGAGTGGATTGCCACATCTTTCTCCCATTTTTGTCTTGCTGGGAACAGAACAGAGGACCTCAGAGATTTCAGAGCAGTGCTCTACGAGCTGAGCTAAATCCCAGCCCCATCCTCCTGATCAGCTCGGACTGGATGCACGTGCTACCACATTCAGCCTCATCTGCTATTCATAGGGTATAAATAGAGATTTAAATGGCGAGTAACATACTTATCCTTTACGTCTTTAAGAGCCAATTAATTTCCACTATATCTTTTGGGATGTGATATTGTTTTAGACTTGCAACCTTGGCCTGGGGTAAGGGGAGCCAAGTTCAGAGGCCTTGACTTGGTTTTCTCTACTACAAGAGCTCTTACCCTATAGACCAGTGATCCAATATGAATGTAGTGTGAATTATAAAGTATTTTCATTACAATTATAGCTTTGGAAATTGGGAAATAACCACAGGATGATTTCACATACACAGTGAGCCACTGTGAATTGGATATGGACAAGCATACCATTGTCAAGTAAGATCTGACTCACAACGATCCTAAGCACAGCAGAGTGAAACACTACCCAACACTGTGTCATACACACCTTTTTATGGTTGAGTCTGTTGTTGCAGTCACTGTGTTTCTACACATTTTGAGTTATGCCACATCAGTAAAAAATGTCCCAAGGGATGTAGTTCATTCCTGTTATTAAGATTGATTCTACTTTGAGGAGGCAAATTTTCGCAGTCTTTTCTGGAATGTGTTTCAGCCAGGGAGCTCATTTTAAAGCACTTTACTTGACAGTGCTTCTCTGCTATTCATAGGATTTTCAATGGCTAATTGTTTGGAGAGTGAGCTGGTGGGTCCTTCTCCCTAGTCTGTCTTAGTCTGGAAGCTCAGCTGAAACCTGTCCATCATAGGTGGCCTTGCTAGTATCTGATATGCTGGTGGCATAGCTTTCAGCATCACAGCAATAGGCAAGCCCCCCACAGCACAACAAACTGACAGTTCTCTGGGGGCCTGACTCTAATAGTAGTGCCTAAATGACATATTGGGTGCTTCTGAGTACCAAGGAATATTCAGATTCTCTGTCTAATAAAGTTTACACAGTATAGGTGTTATCCTTTCCTCAATGTATGATCATACATTAGAGGAATGAGGTCATTATTGAATACATCTGATTTCAAAAGTTCTTTCTTTCTGATAATTCAGCTTCACCTTAAATAACTGGGTTCCAGATCTGAAAAGTAGCTCATATCATAAATTGATCAAATTATCCTTGATATCTGTTATTTTAAGGCCCTGTCATACCTACTTATATAAAAAGCCTTGTTCTGTAACACTATTTTTAATGATTCTGTCTGAATTGCAGAAGACAGCCACCACTGAATTTGCCAATGCTATTCTCTTGAGTGCATTGTATATCCTTTCAATAAATAGGGTGTTCTCTGGACCTTTCTTTAGGTGTTGTAACTGCTGAGCTATCTTGACTTCTTTAGCATTTTCAAAAATAACATTCCTAGTTCCCGGAGACTTGTAATCCCCCTCTCTATATATTCTATGGTTTTTATAACTTGCTTCATTGTTTAGTTATTTCTCCTTTTCTTGGCATGGTCATTTTCATCTTAGCTGCCAAGAGCAACTTTATCAAAATGATAGTTTTGTTTCCTAGAATCTGTGCCAGGGATTTAAAATCTGTTGTCATGTAGAAATGTTACCATGTCAACAAATTCTTCCTTATCCAGCTTTCTGGTCATTACTTGCCTCTGTCTGTTTCATCCTATATCCTCAACATCCAGTCTTATTCTTCCTTTTCTGGTTCCCACCTGCACATATACTGTAGGTCCTATGGTTTCTTCAAGAACATTTCCTTTTATTCCTCAACAAGCACTTTTACAGGTCATGTTACAGATTGATCTTGGTATTTGTCTGGCACCAAAAGGGAAGTTGAGGTAGATCCTGAGGTAGGCATCTATTATCTTGCAAAACAGCGTCCTCTGCATTTTCCTCAGATTGTCAAGGAGGTAGAGTGAAGACAAAGGGAGACATTTCTGCCCATGCTTTGTCTTCAGGGAAATTTGAGTATTCTAGATTGTTGAGTGTACTGAGAATCCGCCAACCCAAGTGTCTGTGCCCTACTCCTTTCTAACTAATTAGGATGTTGACTTTGGCACAGCAGACATGCTGGGGCTGGGAATTCATCTTTTTTCCTGTTCTTGTGGTTAAGTCCTCAGCTTAATGTTCATTTTTTGACCTCAAAATGCAAGGCATAAAATTTCCTTTATAAAGTTGGCTCGCAGATTCTCTCACTTTTGCACTTCACAATAAATTGCTGACAAATTACTCTGAACCTCTCCTTGTGGATTTCCAATGCATCAACGCCATTGAACAATAGCCACCTGATTCCATTGTCCTTGACATTATGACTTCCTTGAGTTATTGCTTGGCTAAGGCATTCACTTCCAAGGTATCTTAATCTACTTCATCACTGGGAAAAATTTTTATAATTGCATCAATGGAGCATGCCAAGGTCAATCAGCTCTGCTCCTGCTAGAGATGGGGTCCTCATTGCTAGCCAATCAGCAAATGACAGAGATCCAGGATTTCACTTTGAAGTCTGTTTTGTAGCCACTCCTGGCACCAACTCTACTAATTCAGATTCACCAGTCCACATTCAAGTGGAAAACTGCTCAGGAAGTTTATTAGAAAGAAAGTGGCTTCTGTTTCAACTATGAAGAAAGGAATCATTCAAGATTGACCAGAAAGAGAAATTGAAGTACAATGAAGGAGAAATAAAAAATATCAGCTGATCTGACACAGAGCTCTGGAGTTGGGTTGTTATTGTTAAGTGCCGTCAACTCATGTCCAACTCATAGCAACCCTCATAAGGTTTTCAATGGTTGATTATTTTAGGACTGGCTTGGGAGTGGATTGCTACACACTTCTCCCGTTTTTTGCAGTGTTGGGAATCAAACCGGGTAAATCAGAGTCTACAGAACAGCGATCTACCAACTGAGCTAAATCCCAGCCCTGGAACTAGGTAGGCTCTTTATATTAGTCCTAAATTAGGATGACATTGTTAGGCCTTTGAACTTCCCCAGTGATATAGCAGTAGTAAGTGAATCCTAGGAGAAGGCATTGCCTGCAGCTGTGGCACTGTGGCATCCACTCTGGTTAGATCTTGGAAACTAAGCAGGGTCAGGCCTGGTTAGTACTTGAATGGGAGACTGCCAGGGAGCACCAGATGCTGTAGGCTTGGGAGAAGGACCTGGCAACCCACTCCCAAAAATCAATCCATCATTGAAGAGTATGAGTTGGACACCAACTGGACAGCACTTAATGACAACAATAGGAGGAGGAAGCATCAACTTTGATAGAGCAGCTTCTCTTGGCTGAAGGAAATTTCTGGGGAGGGGAATATCTCTGAGCTGTTAGCAGGCAATACTTCTGGAAACTGGCCAATAAATGGACCCATTCTGAAGGTGTGAACTCTGTGTCTACTATACCATTATTTCTTCTGCTAATCAATAATGGCTTAGGAAGATTCAGGGAATCAAATTCCTTAAAGTTCTGGAGCTAAGACGTTATGGCAATGAGATTTAAAAATATACTTTACCTCCAGAAGACTAGGCTCCTAGCTGCACTCTGGCACTCCCTCTTTTCCTCTCAAATGGTAGGTTTCTTTCGTTTTTGATAGTAAAACTCTTGATGCTTTCTAGCTGTCTCAAATACTTTTATGCGCTAAATCCAATTGAGGCTTTTATTTTTTGTTCTTTACTAGTATGCAAAGTAATCTTGAAACATTAGCCATTGAAAAGTCTATGGCGGTCACTATGAATCAGATCTCACTTGATGGCCCCTAACAACAAAAACAACAGTATGCAAAGTATCATTTTGACATTCTTTCAAATTGTTCTTCATTGGGTCTTAGCTTTTAAATATTCTGATCTTCTCTCCTCTCTCTCTCTCTCTCTCCTCTCACTCTGTCCCTTTTTCTCTGTTGCTGTTTTTAGTAAGTGCTATCGAGTCAGGTATGACTCATAATGACCTTCATAGGATTTTCAATGGGTGAATGTTTCAGTACTGTTTTCAGGAATGGATTGACATATCCTTCTCTAATATTTGAAGTGCTGGGGATTGAACCTGAGTCCTCAGAAATTTCCGAGCAGTGTTCTACCAACTGAACTAAAACCCAGCCAGAGTGCTCCCTGGAAGCAAGGATGGCTAGACTGAGTCTTACATAACTTGGACATGTAGTCAGGAGAGACCAATCCCTGGAAAAAGATATCATGTTTGGGGGAGTGACAGGTCAATGTGAAAAAGGAAAACCCTCCACCAGATGTACTGACACAGTGTCTGCAACAATGGGCTTAAACATAAATAATATCATGTGCCTGGCACAGAATCAGGGAGTGTTTTGTTCCACTGTATACAGGGTGTCTATGAGTCAGACTCAACTCGATGGCACCTAACAACATGTGTGTGTGTGTGTGTGTGTGTGTGTGTGTGTGTGTCTGTGTGTGTTTTATATATATAATATATATAACATATATATGTTGTGTACATTATATATATATATATATATATATATAATATATGTGTGTGTTGTATATAATATATATAACATATACATAGCATCTGATCTCACAGATCTCAGAAGCTAAGCAGAGCTGGGCATGGTTAGTACTTGGATGGGAGTTTGCCTGGGAATACCAGATGCTATTAGGGGCCTGCAGCCATAGCCCTGTGGCATCTGATCCTGTCAGATCTTGGAAGCTAAGCAGGGTCAGGCCTGGTTAGTACCTGGATGGGAGACCGCCTGGGAACACCAGAAGCTGTAGGCTTGGGAGAAGGACCTGGCAACCCCCTCCCAGAAATCAATGTGCCATTGAATACCCTATGAACAGCAGAGAAGCACTGACAATAGTGTTTCCCCTGTTGTACAGAGGGTCGCTATGAGTTGGATACCGACTCGACGGCACCTAACAACAACAACAACAACATAGGCTTGGGAGAAGGACTCATCAGCCCATTTCTGAAACAATCGGTCATTGAAAACCCTATGAATAGCAGAGATGCACTGACATGGTGATGGGGATGGCAAAGTGTCAGGTAGTGGAGTAGTGTTTCACTCTGTTATGCATAGGGTTGCCATTAGTCAGACCCAAATGGGGGCATCTAACAGCAACAACATGGATAGATAGAAACTTTTTTTTCTTTTGCAATATCACCCTAATAGCTTTTGACTGATTGGACTCTGATCCTCAAGGGGTAGATTAGTAGAGAAGAAATAAAGTAATAAAAGTTTAAGATAAGAGGTGGTAAACCACAAATAATATTGACTAAAAAGGAACAGAGAAATTTTTCTTTGCTTTTCAAAATTAACTCAAATTTACTTTTGAATTCATTCTCAGCAGGAAATAGATTACAAACTGTTTTCTCAAGAGATCATCTGCTCCTTTCATCCTTTGTGCTTTTCAAGGAAACACAAAAGGTGGGTGTGACCTGTGAAACTGAAACTGCTTTCTTAAGTGGAAAGATGAGCATAGAAAAGAAGGATCTGAACTTGGGAAAGAAGTGCCTGGAAGATTGAAGGTTACTAAAGGGAAGTGAATTTCATGTTGTAACACTTAAAAGTGCTCATAAAGAACCACTTTCAGAATACAGTGCCATAGCACATGAAGCAACCCAATGTGTATGTGATCCAAACTGAGTGAAGTGAAACTTGGGGAAAGATTCATAGGAAAACTAAAGTTATACTTGAAGCAAAAAATATCTACATCAACAGAAATCTAGATTTGATGGCATCTGAGTTTCCACCAGATGATTTTTTAAATGGATATTTATGCAGTCTCCATCCTTTTCCTTACATTCTTACATTCCTGAAATTATCTTTATTTGTGGAAATGATGAGTCCTACTACAAAAACTTGGGGGGAGAAAGCCAGACACCACCAGTGAATACACAGTAGCATTTTTCTTCCTAAAATCCACAGCCACTTCCTTGGGACAATTTATACCATCCTCAGTAGAGATTTCTTCTGTGACTCCAGATGAACACACCCAAAGCAGAATCAGGCAATGTAGGTATTTTTATGGTTCTCATAAGTAATTATTCAAATTTATCTTTTTTAAATTTGGGACTATTTCATTCAAGGATTCTCTCATCAATCTCTTCTGAAAACTGTAGGATACACAAGACTGAAGCAAGTTTTGATGAAGAACATAAACATAGTTTGATGTAAAGGAAGAAGCATCCTTGCTTGCTAGTCATGTGATCTCATTCTAGTACATTTTGCTGTTGTTAGATGTTTTTGAGTCAGGTCCAACTCATTGCAATCCTATGCACATCATTATGAAACACTGTGCTATGCCCAGCACTAAGTATGACAGTGCTTCTCTGGTATTCATAGGGTTTTCAATGTCTAATTGTTTCAACAGTAGGCTACCGAGTCCTCCCAAGCCTATAGCACCTGTATTCCCAGGCAGTCTCTCATCTAAGTACTAACCAAGTCTGACCCTGCTTAGCTTCAAAGGTTTGATGAGATCAGACGCCAAGATGGTATGGCTATAGGGTCATTCTAATCCTAGTGTAGTATTAATTAACATAGTATATATTATAGTATAAACCTTATCCAAGATATTTTCCTTCTTTCCCAGATATAAAGTAAAAAAAAAACTATAAAATTAAGAATGTAAACTGAAATAATTTATGGGACTATTATATTTCTATCAGTAATACAGTCCTTTGAGAGTCTGACCAATTCTCTACAAATATACTAATACACAAAATTTTGATTTAAAATTTAAGAGTAGATGCACCTTTCCTCTGAAAAAAGTAAAAAAGAGAATACCTGTCCTAAGTTCATTCTAGTTAAGAACATGAAACGGGCACAACTGAAATGACTTAAATATACAAAGTTATAGGAAAGTGATATAAATGTAAAAATGAAGGATCAATGGCAGAAGAACTCATGCCATTTTTCTAAAGCACTGATATTCATAAGTATGTTGTTGTTGTTACATGCCATTCACTCAGGTCCAACTCATAGCAACCCTCTGTACAACAGAAAACGACCTGACACTGTGCCATGATTGACACTATGTCAGGGCTTCTTTGCTATTCATGGGGTTTTCAAAGGCTGAATATTTTGAGAGTGGGCTGACAGGTCCTTCTCCCAAGCCTATAGCACCTGGTTTTCCTAGGTGGTCTCCCATCTAATTACTAACCAGGCCCAAATCTGCTTAACTTCCAAAGCCTCATTATAGAGCCATGGTGAGATAAGATGAGATAAGATGCCAGAGTGGTATGATTGCAGGTATTCAGAAGTATATGCACACATTTATGCACATATATACACATATGGATGTAATGTTCATTTATATACATAAACTATGTAGAAAAAAATATGTGTTGGTGATTTACCCTTAGGGTATCATTTTATAATATCTGAAAAGAACATAGCTATAAGGCAAATAATGCCTATTGAGACAGAACCTAAAAAATACTTGCTGCAGTTAGGAAATGCATTGAGATACAGCCTTATGGTGGTTGTTGTCCTTAGGACTTGTTACAAAATTTTGCTTTCTGATGCTGGATGAGTAAAAGCCATTTTGGCTAGGTTTCTCAAGATCTGTCTCATGGGAAAGAAGGCTGCTTCCAATGTTTGTGCAACTGCTGTCTCAGTTGTAATGGAATCTTTGGTTTTCTTTTCTTTTTTTTTTTTTGCCATTGTCATTCAATAGCTCTGGCTCTACAATGAGGCTTTGGGATTACTGATGTTTATGGATTCTGCTGGGAGGAAGAAGGGAGAGGGTGAGGGAAAAGGAAAGGGAGAGGGAGAGAGAGGCAAGAGAGAGAGGAAAAGAGGGTGGTTTTCAACAAGAAAATGTGCAAATGAAGCTCCAATCACTACAAGAAATAGCAGACAGTTATTAAATATGAAAAGAACTGTGTTTTTATTTTATATTTAAGAAATTTGTCAATGATGATGAGGCTTTTAAATTTTTTTCCCCTGGACAATCTCATTGTATTGGCATGAATATTATATGTTTGTGTGTGTGTATCTGTGTGTGTTCACATGCACATGTACATACCATATATATGGTATGTATGGTATATATATATATATAATGTTATTGTTGTTTTTAGGTACCTTGGAGTCGTTATCCAACTCATAGCAAATAGACTAAACCCTATTGTCAGTGCTTCTCTGCTATTCATAGAGTATTCAATGGCTGATTGTTTTCTGGGAGTGGCTATCCAGGTCCTTCTCCCAAGCCTACAGTATGTGATGTTCCCAGGTGGTCTCCCATCCAAGTATTAACCAGGCCCCCAACCCTGCTTAGCTTCCAAGATCTGATGGGATCTGATGCCACGGTGGTATGGCTGCAGGCATATAATCTCTTTCTCTCTCTCTCTCTCTCTCTCTCTCTCTCTCTCTCTATATATATATATATATATATATATATATATATATATATATA
>VMDO01024061.1:0-30404 GCA_007922755.1 Pedetes capensis
ACACAAAGATTGACTACACAATAGATCTTAAATGTTTTCAGTACAAACAGTAGACTTTAAATATTCTTAATACAAAAAAGATAAGTATGTTAGATGATGGATCTGTTTATTAGTTCAATTTCACAATGAACACACACATAAAAGCATCACTTTATATACTATAAATACAAATTTATTTGTGAATTATACCTTAATGAAGCTCAGAAATATGAATGTTTATGAGATTAACTGCTACGTCTCACTGCCATCAAACACTCAGGTATATGATGGTACTGAAGACTAGCACTTGAAGGGCTACTGTATGGTAGTGAAGTATTTAACATTTATTATGTTATCAATTTTTGTGTGTATAATATACTGGTTACACTTATTTCTATAGATTTTCCTATTCTATTTCATATAAATATAGTCAGACAACAAACAGTCTTTTGTGACTGGCTTGAATTTAATTTTCCATTGCTTTTCCAAATATTTAGAAATGATCATAAATTTACCTTAGATCTCTTACAAAGATGAAATATACTGATATTTTCTAATACTGAACCATCTTCACATTCTTGAAATGATCTCTTTTAATTGACTACTAGATTTGTTTCCTAATGATTTATTTAGGACTTTTCCACCAATATTGTGCTGTATCTTATCTTTTGCTGGGCATTGGTAACAATGTTATTGTATTATGTGTACTACTTCACAGAATGGATTTAGAAGCATTGGATTTATTCCCTGTGAAACTTTCTGGGACAGAATTCTTTTTTGATAATTAGCTCTCTGTCAACTTTATCTCCTCTATGTTAATTAGTACTACAAATTTTTCTCCTTTTCCTGAAATCCATTCTGATAGATTTTATTGTCCTAGAAAACACAAAAGACTTCAGATATATTTGCATGGGGCTTAGAAAAATAGCCTTCCATGTATCATTAAATAATATCTGCAACTGTGATTATTTTCTCTTGTATCTTTGTCTTCTCTATTTTCTTGCCTGGTTAGTTAGCATTTAACTCTTGTATTATTTCATTTTAAGCCCCATCTCTTAGATAGAAAACTGAAAAATGGAAAAGTTATTTAATTTATTGATTTCTACTTTAAAATTTATTATCTTTTCTGTTTTCCTATTGATGTTTTTCTATCTCTTTTAGTTAGATGACTAATTCATTTATGATCATGCTTTCATATTTGTTAATTTAAATAAAGGTATTATTTGTCCTCTGATCCTTTCATAATAATCACTATTTGCTGTTATGTAGTGTTTTTATTGGCAATCTGCTCTATTTTAGGCTTCCAATTTGTTAAAGTATCCAAATGTCTATGTTGTAAGACTTTTTTATTTTCTAGTGTTTTAAATTCTAACTTATTGCCTTTATATTAAGTTTGTCTATATTTTACTTTATGATAGTTATTTAAGTTTCCTTTGCGGCATACAATATGGTCATCATACTGGTCATTGAAAAGGCACATTCTTGATTTTTAAAATACAAAGTTAAATATATGTCAGCTAAATCTGCCTTACAAATCTACCTTGTACTTATATTTTTTTATATCTGCAGTTTGGTTTTAGTCCCCTTGACTTCTTAGGGACTAAGAAAGATTGAAGACTTTTGACCAATGTAGTTCTATTTTTACTTATAATTTCACAAGCATTTCATTAATGAATGTTGATGCTATATATAGTCTATAGCATTCGTAACTACGGCATATTTGTTGGAAATTGCATACATTAGTGCTATTGGTACTGTTCTTTGATCTGTTTAATCTTTTGCCATAAATTATATTTACATAAACATAATTCCCACTGTCATTCCTTCTGTCACAATATCCCCCTCAACACTTGGAAAACTAAAGTTCATCTCCTCATAATTTCTTCCATGAAGATTCATGAAAACAATATTCTCTAAGCTCTTGTGTATTCAACATATTTATCTTTTGTTTTCATACTTGAATGACAGTTTGTCTGGATATAATATTCTTGAGTCATATTTCCTTTCCTCGAGGACTAGTAGGAATTGTTCCATTAGTATCAAATGCCACTGTGCATCAATCTGAAGACAGCTTGATATTTTTTCCATTTCTAAGTGGCTTGATTTTATTGCCTGGGTTCCCAAATGATTTCTCCTTATCTTTCATGTCTCAAAACATTATAAAAAGATACTTCAGTTTTTCCTCCTTTCTTATTTGGTATAGGCTAAATTGTCTAGCCTCAACAAATTAGACTCAATATGTTATGGCTTAGACTCAGGAGGCAGAGGCAGGAAGATTGCAAATATGAGGCCAAAAGGCAGCCTGCATAACTCAGTGAGACTGTCTCAAAATACAAAGAAAAAAATGGGCTGAGGGTGCAGCTCAGTGGTTAACTGCTTGCAAAAAGGAGGGGTGAGGCCCTGGGTTCAACTCGCTAGTAAAATGTTATGGTTTAAAAGAGTAAAAACTGATTTCTTGCTCAGCAAATAAATATCCTAGGTTAGGATTCTGAGGGGCTTCTAATTCTCATAATCATTCAGCTCTGTGTTCTTTGATCATTGCAGTCATAATAGCAGCCCATTAGAAGGAGAATGAACATGGAGTACCTGTGAGATGCTCTATGACCCAAGTCTAAAAAAGGGACACATCACTTCTGCTCACATTCTATTGACTAGAATGCAGTTATATGGAACAATGGAAGCTGAAAAATGTGGATAGTGTCAAAGAAGAGAAGCTTTTTTGTTGGACACTGATATTTTCTGCCACAATCTGCTCCTCTATCTATCTCATACCTTGCATATTTTACTGACCTCACATAAAAAATATTCAACATTCCCAAGGGAGAAAACCAAGTTTTATTCAGTTATTATATCCACCTCAAGCTTAAGATCTCTCTGTGATTTCTATTCTGTATATCAGGCCCCAGTCTGAGGGCCTGACAATCTAATGGGCTAAAAATATCATGTAAATGGACTAGATCAGTCATCTAATACTGCTGAGAATGTAAAAAGGTATATCACTACAGAAAAAAGTTTGGACTTAATCAAAATTGGGATGCACATATATAGATAAATATTCTCACAAAAAGACATGCAAATAGAAAGGAAATCATTGGTGGGTGATGGGGATAGGGAGGAGGGTCATGACAGCATAATGGGAAGTTATGTGAGCCATATACAATGAAAGGCATATATGGAAACATCACGATGAAACCCATGTCAAAATGAAACCCATTAAGTTGTACATTAAAAATTTCCAATAAATATATATATATATATATATAAGTTAGTAACACCTCCCCTACACACATGTGCATCTAATAACCAATGGTGGAGCACAGACAAGACAGCCACAATAAAGATGTCCATTCAGAAAAGGAAAGAACAAGCAACACACAGTAGTAATAACAATGATGGAATCCAGCCAGGTAAATATTGTTGTTGTTGTTGTTGTTAGGTGCCGTCGAGTCGGTATCCGATTCATAGCGACCCTCTGTACAACAGGGGAAACGCTATTGTCAGTGCTTCTCTGCTGTTCATAGGGTTTTTAATGGCAGGTTGATTTTTGGGAGGGGGTTGCCAGGTCCTTCTCCCAAGCCTACAGCCTCTGGTGTTCCCAGGCAGTCTCCCATCCAGGTACTAACCAGGCCCGACCCTGCTTAGCTTCCGAGATCTCACGGGATCGGATGCCACAGGTTACAGCTGCAGGAGGTAAATATTAGGAAGTCTTAATAAAGTTGGAAGTTTCTCAGTTACACTGTGGACCTGCTAACAAGAATTTGCTGTTTTCGAAGGCCTCTTGCTCTGTCTTCTGGAAGATTCTTCCTTGCCCCTTCTCCATGGCCATGTACAGAGTAAGCCCTAAAAAATATGTCCTCCTTGGAAGTTTTACAATGGCATAGATATGTGTTACTTCCAGGCCTAGTCAATAATATCTTCCTAATTTATTCCTCTAAGTTCTTCATCCCTTTCTGTGGGCTAGTATGGCAACTATGCAGACCAATGAGTCAACAACAGTGACTGAGCATACAGGGCTGTGACTTTTGATGAACAACAAACCTAGGCCCCTGAATGACTGTGAGGGAAAAGAGTTTCTCCTTCATGACCCTGGAACATTTGACCTGGACCATTTTAGAAATAAACTCTTTTTTTTTTAAGTACTAAGGGTTTGAGGGGTGAGGTTTAGCTCAGTTGGTAGAGTACTGCTCTGAGGCCCTGGGTTTGATCCCCAGCACCACAAAAATGGGAGGACCTGGCAATCCACTCCTGAAGCAATCCTGAAAAAAGTCAGCCATTGAAAACCCTATGAAAAACAGAGAAGCACTGACATAGTACCTTTCATGGCACAGTGTCAGGGAGCATTTCATTCTGTTGTACATAGAGTCACTATGAGTTGGACCCAACTCAATGGCTCCTAATAACAGCAACACTAGGGATTGAACCCAGGACCTGATGCATGCTAGACACTCTACCACTGAGCTTCACCTCAGCCCCTTTTAAAAATTATAATTTATTCTTAAGAGAGTCTCACAAAGATCCTCAGATTGCTTCTGGCCTCAAACCTGCTATCCTCCTGCCTCAGCCTCCTGAGTCACTGGGATTATAGGTATGTGCATGTCTTAAGGGCCTGGGGTACAGTTCAGTGGCAAAGTGCTTGAGTAGCATGTGTGAGGCCCTGGGAAGGAAGGAAGGAGGGAGAGAGGAAGAGAGAACAGGAGGGAGGGAGGGAACAAGGGAGGGAGGAAGGGAGGAAGGAAGGAAAGAAGAATCATAGAAAGCTACTACCTCTGACCTGTGAACTCTGTACACAATGAAGAGAACCCAAGATTCCATTTTGCAATTTGGAGTCACCATATCATCTTGGAGAAAGACATTTTGCAGGCCCTTTCTTAGATGTGAGGCTATGTGCATACCTCCACCAATTTCTCCTGAAAATTGGCTTTATTTCTATGGCCTTTAGCACTCTGTTCACCTGTTATATAATTCAAAGTTTCATCTGACTCCTAGTTTTCTGGGAAGTATGATATTTTTTCCTCTTCTCATTCTTCTGGCTTCTTTCAAATGCTTTCCAAAAAGATAAGAGGGAAATGTTGATTTTTCCCCACCATGGTAAAAGAGGCATTCTAATTAAAAGTTTATGCTGCCAAATGCCCTTCTGCTGCAAGGTATAACATAAAAAAAAGTCATCAAAGTAATAAATATTTCTGGATCCTAAATTGAATATTTCTAAAATTTACTTATAACAATCATCAGATTGTTACTGGAGCCATACTGGGCAAATGAAATTGTTTTATAATTGACTTGCAACTAATAGTTATTCCCAGAATATGTATGTGTCTGTGGGAAAAGGACCTGGCAGCTCACCCCCAAAACAATCTGTCATTGAAACTCTGAACAGCAGAAAAGCACTGACATAGTGCTGGGCATGGCACAGTATCAGACAGTGTGTTGTTCTGTTGTACATACGGTCGTTATGAGTCAGACCTGCCTCAATGGCACCTAACAACAACAACAACATACATACATACATATCTGTAACACCTCTGCTTAACATGGGGTATGAAATGCTTATCTGATTCCTATGTGATAAATAGCCTTGGTATTCAGAATTTCACATATATTTAATATACACATATATGTGTTATCAAAACCTATTTTAGCCCTCTCATTCTGAAAACCCACTTAGATCTTGTGAACTTCCCTTTTTAAAGCAAAGACAAAGCACTAGTCATAAATTTTGAGAAAATGATTATCTTTGTTCTTTTTAAAACTTAGAATGATCCTTGTAAGGGAGTTGCAAGATGGCTAAAAAGCCCTCCAAGAGCCTAAGCTAGTTAGTAGCAAAGATACAATTTGAACTCATACTTCCTGATTATAAGATATCCTCTTATCACATCAAAACTCTATCATCAATAATAAACATTCCCTTTAGCAAAATAGGCTTTAGAAACTTTCCTACAGAGTTCTTTATTGCAACCAAAGTTTAGCCTATATAGATAGAAAAATTTCCCAGAATAAAACATCAACATGAAATACAAGGATATAAAGTGCCAGATATTTTCAAGCCAACCTATCTACATGGAAGTGTTTTCTCATTATTCACCTTTAAAAGGGCAACACTTGGCAAACCTCGTAAGAACCAAGTAACCACACTATAGTGACCATAATGTCAACACAGTTTTAAATGTACCCATAGATACCTAGTTACTATTGATCTTTGATAAATACCTAGGTCGTAGTTATTGTTGTTGTTTTTAGGTGCCATCGAGCCAGGGTCCAACTCATAGCAACCTTAAATACAACAGACAAAACAATATTGTCAGTGCTTCTCTGCTATTCAACGGATTTTCAATGGCTTATTGGTTTTTGGAAGTGGGTTTCAAGGTCCTTCTCCCAAAATACCTATGTAGGCAGATTAAATCATGACTCTAATTAAATTAATGTCCCCACTGCCAGCTAAGGAATATTTTCATATCCATTCTATCTTCTCTGTACTCACCTTTTTTTTGGAGCAGACTCAGGTCTAGGAGGTTAAACCCAGGGCCTCACACATACTAGGCAAGTGTTCTAACACTGAGCTACACACCAGTCTGTTTTTTATTTTTTATTTTGAGTCAAAGCTTCAAATTACATGGGCTGCCTCTGGCCTCAAACTCACAATCCTTCTGCCTCAACTAAATCTAGCTGCATTTGTCTTTTTATACTGAAATTTTCTCATCCCCTCAGTCTGTCAGTCTGTTCTACTCATTGACCTGATCACTTTCTATTATTCATTCAATGATCACAACTTTTTCATTCATTTACTCATTTAGTCAATTAATAGTCTTAGGAATCTGATGTTACTATATCACTCTGCTTGATAGTCTTAGGGAATACAAAGCTACATCAAACACATTCACTGCGCTCAAATCTTCTCCTTGAGTCCAGAAGATGAGAACCATTCAGGAGTAATGATAATATTGAGAAAGTGACTGGTACAGAAGATGTGCCATGAGACAGGAGATATAAGTGCCAACAGGTTATAGCAGGCTGGGGACTTTGCAAAAATCCAAGAAAGCTCTGATAAACCTGCCAGTAGGATGTCAGGACTAAGACATACTAAGATCAAGATGGACAGACATGCAGAGAAGCCGTAATTTAATTCCCGTGTACCTAATACACATACACAGAGAGATGGACAGACACACATTGGACTTTTCTCTCTGAATGATTCTCCCTTTTATGAACCCTACTCTTTACTCTGACATGGTCTCTTTTAGCCAAATGTATTATGTGTTTCCAGCATTGAGATACACAAAGAACCATCATCATCCAAGAAAAAGGCACAGAGCCATAGCAAACAATCTTGTGTCCAAGCACTTCCCCAGATGCTGATAATTTTATGCTCCTTGAAATGTAGTCCAATCATGATAATTTGATAAGGGCGGCTCAGTCAAGCTTTTGAATGGATTTGTTCCTTTTGTGTAAATCCTTTTGAAGTCCAGCCAATAGTTGCCTTCAGCTTCCTCTCTGGTTTTTAGTGAGTGGAGGAGCTCCTCATACACTCAGGAAACCCAATGAATCAAAGGTCCTCATTCCACAGGACTATAAAACAGATAATTTTTCTAATAATAAGCATCCTTTTAAGATATCACCTGGGGCTAGAGGATAGCTCAGTGGTAGAGTACTTGCCTAGCATGCTCTAGGCTCTGGGCTAGATGCCCAGCACCACTAAAAAGGAAAAGAGAAGAGAGAAGAGGACTGAATGTGATAGAAGAGAAAGGAAAAGGAAATGAAATAAGAAAAAAAGAAATCATATATAGGGTGGTCTAAGGCCATATCTTGCCCAACCAGAAGTCCAACCCCTGATTCCTCATGTGCCTGAAAAATCATGCT
This sequence comes from Pedetes capensis, assembly GCA_007922755.1. NCBI lineage: Eukaryota > Metazoa > Chordata > Mammalia > Rodentia > Pedetidae > Pedetes > Pedetes capensis. Next base: position 7,834 of record VMDO01024061.1, read on the forward strand.
GTAGTTAGTGATACACAAAGCGGGGAGGTCCGCCCTGTCAAAAGCAAGAGCACATATATCAAGAAAGACAGAACAGAGAAGGGAGCTCTTTTTTCTTAACTCCAGGAGAAAGTCAAGATTGACCAAAACATTTGGCCATGTTCAGAGAACAGATGAAATTTTGGAATGACTTAAGGCCAAGTGACAAGGGAGGGAGGAAACAATGTGCAGCGAGACAGGGCATGAAGGAATCTTGTTTCGAGAGTCCTCTATACTACATGAAATATTTTAGATTTTATCCTATAGGCATGTAGAACCAAGTAAAGAACTTTAATCTACAGAGTTGGGGGATCAAATTGACTCTTTAGTAAAATACTCTGCAGCAAGGTACAACGTGTGTTGAAGACATAGTGAATAACAGTGAGAGGGCAAGTTTAAATTTTCTTTGTCATCTTCATGTATCACATTTCTCTTCCTCTGAAAAGATGTCAATGGCCTGAGCTAGGACAAGAGCAGTGATGAGTGGAGCAGAGAAGGCACAGACTACTGACATCAAGACTTCCAGAGGTTAGAGTACAGGGTACGGGTGGATAGGAAGAGTAAATTGTAATGTTCACAGTTGAGTAACTATTGTTGATAACAATTGACTGTGTATTTCAAAAGAGCTAGTAGAAAGAATGTCGGGGGTTCCCATGATCTCATCATTATGCATTATACACATGAACTTAAATGTCCTACTATATTCCATAAATACATACAATTACTAAGTGCCAATTAAAAATTTAAATACATTTTTTAAAGAAGACTTCTAGGGTGAGAGTTTTGGCAACTGAGAACTTCAGGGAGCCATTCACTGAAGGAGGGCTCATAGAAAAAAGGCCATTTTAGAGGATGTTCAGTCATATCTGTCAAGGCAATAGCTGATTATACGCAGGGTGATAGTTTTATTCTATATAAAACATATTCCCCAAAATTCCCTCCTCCCATAATTCTGGGTTGGAATTGGCTCCAAGAAACATCTGCATGAAGGACATACAGTTAGAGGCAGTAAAGCACAGAGCTAAAGTTCCAGTGGGTTCCAGATGGTCCTTGCTTGACCCTGCTCCACGTACTCCTCTTCCTGACTGCTGGCCAGGCTGACCAACAGCCATCCCAGGCCCACCCCAGAGGCAGAAGCAATAAGGAGACAATGCTTCTCTAGCAACTTCTACATTGACTTCTCTTGGGGTCCCACACAGGGGCTGGATGTGCCTCACTTCTGCATCCATGACATACAGTCTAGGTCCAACTGTGTAGGTTTTATCATTAAATCAGTTTAACTTTCTTCATTTGCAACACCATTACCCTAGGTCATTATAACTTACCAAGAATACTGCAATCATTTCTCAACTTCTGGTTTAACTTCCCTTCCTAATATTTCACACAATTGTTCTGGAAAGAATGGTCTTCCTAGAATATAAATCAGATATCCATTCTTCTTAAAACTTATCAGATACCACTGTCCATGAGAGGAAATAAAAATATTCCCTAATAACAAAAAAAATGTCCACCATGATTTGATATCTCTCCTGCAATCCACCCATGAAATCTCTTCATCCTATATCCTCCAACCCTTTTTTTATTTTTTTGCGATACTAGAAGTTGAACCCATGGCCTCGCACTTGCATGCTTTGTAAGTGCTGTACCACTGAGCTGCACCCTGTGTCCATTTTTTTTTCTTTTTTGAGACAAGGTCTCACTAAATTATGCAGACTGCCTCTGGTCTCGAACTTGTGATCCTCCTCCCTCCACTGCCTGAGTCACTGGAATTATAGGCATGCGCCACTGTGCCCAGCTTTACCCTCCGATACTTAAAGTCCTATTCTGTGGCCCCATCCATCAAGTTTTTTGCATATCTGTAATGTCATCTGTCCAGACAGCCTTCCATGTTCTCTCTCTAATTGCCTGTCTTAAATTTTTTCTCCAAGACTCTTGTAAAATTTTCAACAAACCCCAGGCAGATATGTTGTTGTTGTTGTTATTGTTCTTGTTCTTGTTCTTGTTCTTGTTGTTCTTGTTGTTGTTAGGTGCTATCGAGTCACATTTGACTCATAGCAACTCTGCGTACCACAGAATGAAATACTCACCAACACTGTGCCATGCCCAGCACTATTGTCAGTGCTTCTCTGCTATTCACAGGGTTTTTAATTGCTGATTGTTTCAGGAGTATGCCCTTCTCCCATTTTTTTGTGTTGCTGGGGATGGAACCCAGGGCCTCAGAAAGCACAGGGCAGCACCCTACAAACTGAGTTAAACCCCAGCTCTAAGGTAGATATACAAACTGTTTTTCCTGAGTTCTACCACACTATGTACACAGCTAAAATGATACACTTGCTATTTTGCATTAAAACTGCATGTTTTCCTCAACATGAGACTAAACTTTTTGAAAGCAGGAACAATGTGTTTCCTTGCATTATCTCTAGAATTTGGCATGGTCCTGAGGCAGAACAGCCCTCAAATAATAGACATAAGATCATGTCAGTCAGTTTCTATCCTCTAAAGGTATTTATGATGTGATTAGGAAGTACTATATACTTTATTAATCAACAAAATATCAAAATTGAACAACCCAAAAAGGTCACAGGGGAATACAGAATTCACACTGGGGGAAGAGCATAGGCACAAATGTTATCAGTTCAGAAAATAAATGAAGTCATTATAGGCTTTGTGGCTGAAGATAATGAGACTTCAACTTGACCTTGAAGATAAGGGTAGACTTGAGGTAGGCAGAGAGAAGGAAGAATGCCATGGCATTACTTAAGCTTCAGTGATCTTCTCTGTGACAAAACAGACTCTAGCAGAATTATATTCAGCAAGCGAAGTATACAGATTCCAGGATAGTAGCTGGGCATGGTGGCACACACCTGTATTCCCAATGATTCAGCAGATGGAGGCATGAGAATTACAAGTCCAAGGCCAGAGGAAGCCTGTGTATCTTAGCGAGACCCTGACTCAAAAAATAAAAACTGTGTTGGGGGTGGAGCTCAGTAATAGAGCACTTGAGCACTTGTAGAGTATGTTCAAGGCCCTGAGTTCAACCCTCAAGGACCAAAATAAATAAATATTTTTTTAAATTCCAGGCAACATGCAAAAAAATGTTATTAAAAGAACATGGGACATGAGGCTGCAGCTCACCTCCCTAGATCAGAGATAGCAAACCAGGAGTCTTTTTTTTTTTTTTTTACATAATAGTGTTCTTTGAAGTGACTTTCTTTACCAAAAATTAATTATTAAATATGATACAAAGAGAAGAAAACTAAGTCATAGTTCAAATGATAACTTCCCTTTTCTTTTTTACCTACATTGCTATTTATTACTAATGCTTGCCAAAGTTCCAGAGCCTTTGTAGTTGGTAAGCAGGTTTCATTATTCTCATCTCTCTTCAAAGAGTACTGACTCGGCTCCTCTGGGACAACTGTGTGCTGGATGTTAAACCACACAACTGAAACATGGTCTGCACTCTGTATGAGTCTGTCTACAATTCCTTCCATATAGGCTCTTTGTGTGATCTTTATGCAAAGGAATAGAGATGAGGTTCCATGACTAAGAAAAAGCTTTACAAAGCAAGGGCTTATCTACAACTTTGAAAATTATTTTCTGAAATCAGCAATTCTATAGAAAGTTTTAATTGACATTCTCTTAGCCCTTACAACATGTTCCATAAGATACATTTCCATTAACTTCAAGTCTTTTATAACAGCAAGCAACCTTCTTAGATGTTATCTATCTTGAGGAAAAACTGCTTCCTCCTACCCATTGCACATTCTGTGGTATGGGAATTACTGGTCCCTTACCATCTTGGCAATGACTCAGTGCATTAGCACTCTCCCTTGATACTTAAGAAACTAACTTTTTTATCTCAGCATGTCATCCCAATCTTGTTGCTAAAGATGGCCTGTATTCCTTAGGAATTATTTGTGTACCACATTCAACTCATGGCTTCAATACAACTCTGGGGATGTTCTAAATGGAACATCATTAGTTACTATTACATTTCTATCGCAAGATTTAGAAGCACCTTTCAAAAAATGTTCTAAAATAGTCCCCCCACAGATATAAGACCCATCAGCACCAACATTAGTGCAGTGGTGTCTACATTGGGGAAATGATTGAAATCCCACTAGACATACTTAATAGATAAGAGTAATGTATTCTTAACCACAAAACAACTGCATTCAATATGACTGAAGGGTTGGTTTCTTAATTAAAGCTAAACATATCCCAACAATATTACATCCATTATTCTTTTTTCATGATACAAAGGTAAATGTCATTCTCTTCCAAATTATCACAGATTCTTAATTTTAAAAAGGTCTGAACTGGTGAGGACTTATCCTACTTTGAAATAAAAGATATCTTATACAGAGGGTCTGGTTAATAAATGTCCCAAAACCTAAAGAATCTGGTAGAGAATGAAATCACTCGAGTATTTTTAATAACAGAAGCAAAGTAAGTTCTATTTATTTATTTAAAATGAATTTTAATTGGGGTAATTTTGGAGTGCAATAGTCTCCCCAAACTTGCAAGATTTCAGAAGATTAAAGGCATATGAACATCATCCATTCTGTCTTTAAAGACCAAAATAATTTAACTCTAAGACAATTCCAAAAAGCCAGTGAGAATCTTCAGTAAAAAAGCTGGCCACCTGTTTGAGAATTCTGGGGAAAGAAGTGAAGACAACAGGGATGATAATTAAGAGATATCTAGCTAAAAACATCTAACATCAGTCTTCAGGGTCAGAACTACAAAGATTAGAACAAGCCTATAGCAAGACGTACTTGTTCTGCAAGCAAAAACTTGTAAAAGTTTCCTGACTCCTTAGGTTTGTGTCCCACTTAAATTTTTTAAAAAACATAGATTTTAGTCTCACATTCCCTAAGAAATTAATTTCTGTGCAATTGTGCTTCATCCATGTGCTTCTCCACTTTCTTCTCTCCTAAACTCCATTTGTTCAAGCCTGAAAGTAACTTAGTGGTATACAATGATTTATGATTTTTCCCTTTTTCTTGACATATGGTACTAGTACTTCTCATTTATTTCAACCACAAAATAAATCATCCAGAATGCCAAAGGAGTCGATCTACAGTTGTTCATATTTTAAGTCTCTGGTGTGTTGCTACTAGAAAATAATACAAAACATCCAATCAAGTTTCACAGGGAAAAGAAACAACTGAAAAGCAAACCTAGAAAGGAACTTGGAGAAGCCTTGGTTCCCTGAGTGAATCTGCATAAGGAGATCTGTGTTCCCCAGGGGAAGGTAAAGCCAAAGAGAACAGTAGAGTTAAGCAGAACGTTAGAAGGAAAAGTGCCTGAGATATACAAAGAAGATGGTGGGTCTGAGAGAAGGGAGAGGCGTTCATGTGGTTGCTGGAGAGAGAGAAGAGAGTAGAAGGGAAGGGAAAGGAAGAGAATGGAAGGGAAGGGAAGGGAAGGGAAGGGAAGGGGAGGGAAGGGGAGGGAAGGGATAAGAGAGAAGAGAGAAGAGAAGAGCCAAGAGGAAGGAAGAAAAGAGAGGGGACTGGAAGAAGAGAGGGGGTGAATATTCCCTCTAGTTTTATTCAAACTGCTCTCACTTCTTTCTTATTTTCTCAGTTTTCAGCACCTTTCTCCATCACCAGCTCTGCTCCTGTCTTCCATGGCCAGGCTTTTCTATTATACACGATAATTTCTACTATACACGATAATGTAAGAGTATGCAGCATGTAGCTAGCACACAACACACAATCCTGTATCCTCCCTGTTTAACCAAGTACAGGTATATGATGAAATCTGATAAATTTATTTATACTAAGGTGTCAATAGTTTTACATGTCCCCCTTTCTAATGGGAAACAGTTTCTTATAAATATGCCACTCACCACTTTTCCCTCTTGTTCCAATTAAATACCCTCACTTTCTTCAAAGAATTTCCTTTTCTCCTTTTTGTATGTCCCTGGTGGACTGCCAACCCTAGGACATCGTTCCTTCTAGGCACTAGGACAGGCCCATGCTAGATGCTAAGCTGACCACCCTATCTCTCCCAGATCTCTAAATCTAGAGCACAGCTTCCCAAGGGCAGAAAAGCAGTTAGTATCAAGTTATTTAGTAATAGAGCCCGAGGAGAATTTCTACAAGTTGGTGCTGTTGAAAGCTTATTTTCACACCTTCCTCATCTTTATGATGAATAATTATTCACATCATCCTCTCCAATTCTGTGAACTCATCAGTGTCCTAACAGTTCTACTCCCTTCACTTTAGTCAAATTCCCTTTCTGGGCATAACCAAGGAAACTTCCTACACACACACACACACACACACACACACACACACACACACACACACAGGCACAGGCACACACACACTTCACACCGGGAAATAGAGAAGAGCTTGCATTTATAAACAGCTATCTAAAAGGCAAGATAATCATTCACATAAGATTTTGATAGTGAAATACCAAGGGCCAGCAAGAGAGAAAAATCAGATAGAAATGTGGACTGAAGGGAAATTTTTTCCCATGTCTACATTCCTCAATTGATATTGTATACTTAACTTCCATCATTATAAACCCTCTAGAACCTAATGACACCTAAAGCCATACCACTGTGCCGTCCAATCTCGGAAGCTAAGCAGGGTTGGGCCCACTTGGTACTTGGATTGGAGATAGCCTGGGAACACAAGGTGCTGTAGGCTTGGGAGAAGGACCCAGCAATCCCATCCCCAAAAACAATCCACCATTGAAAACCCTATGAATAGCAGAGCAGCATTAACCATAGCATTTCTCCCGTTGTAGGTAAGGTTGTGACTCAACAGCACCAAACAACAGCAACAGAACCTAATGATTACTTAAAACATGAATAATTATCTTAATTCACCTAAATTAATCATTAACCAAATAAGATCTTAAGTCTTCAGGAACTCCTTAGAAGTTGAAAAAATAAATTGATACATAAAACTATGCTCTTAAATTATCATGTGTATACATAAATGAATTGTGTGTATATAAATGAAATTGCATTAAAATGTTTGCAAAGATTTTGCAATGTGTGTAACTGCAGTTTTCAGAAAATTTCCGCCTCTATGAGTCAGAACAAAGTGGCATAGAAATTTAGGAGCCTTCCACATCAGGGCTCTGCCACCCCTCATCCTCACTTTCTGGTTTCACACACCTGTTGGATCTTCCACATCTTCCTTACTGAGAAGGTGGAGGACTGTTCACAATATTTTGGTGGACAACACAAGGAGTAGCAAATATCATTCCCATCCAAGTTCTACTGTCAAGAATCAGTTACATGGTCCCACCCACATTCAATGGACTGGGAGGGTAGCTTAGATGTGTGTTCAGGAGGAAAAAGAAGGATTCAGAGCATCACACCAGCTATCTCCCACCATTTTACCTACTACCTGGAGTCTGTAGTTGTTGTTAGGTGCTGTTGGTGTCTCACTCATAGCAACCCTATGTACAACAGACAAAATATTACTATCATGTTTCTCTGCTATTCATAGGGTTTTCAATGGCCGATTGTTTTTTGGGAGCGGGTTACCAGGTCCTTCTTCCAAGACTACAGCACCTGGTGTTTCCAGGCAGTCTCCCATCCAAGTACTAACCAGGCTTGACCTTGCTTAGCTTCCGAGATCTGATGGGATTGGATGCCACCGTGGTACAGCTGCAGGCCCATAGAGTTTAGCAGTATGATATGTGTTGTATGATGTTGATATAAAGTATAGTTTATGGTAAACAATATTTCTGCTTCTATATTTTAATTTTTCATTAACAGGTAAACAAAAGAGAGGAACAATTGAACAACTGTTGAAAATTGAAAAACTTAGCTTCTCTCATTCTTCTAAAACTAAACATTTTCCTCTGTGTTTCTGTCTTTGTATATACAGATATATTTATGAGTATATGAAAAGAGAGATCTTTCTTTGATTAATAATAAATAAAAACAAACTTCTGCTTTGAAAAGCGAACAGAGCAGATGTTGAAGTCTCTCCCTGCCACTCAATACTTAGAGAAATTCAATGACAGAAAAACTAGTTTGCCATTACTGACATATGAATACATACCAGAATAAAACTAAGTAATGTATTAAAATTACATGGAGAAAATAAAATCAACCTAAGTACTACATTCAGCCTGCAGACATACCACCATTATATCTGATCCCATCAGATCTTGGAAGCTAAGCAGGGTCAGACCTGGTTAGTACTTGGATGGAAGACTGCCTGGGAACACCAGGTGCTGAAGTTTGGGAGAAGGACGCGGCAACCCACTCCCAAACAACAATCTGCCATTGAAAACCCTATGAATAGCAGAGAAGCAATAACAATAGTGTTTCATCTGTTGTACACAGAGTCGCTATGAGTGGGATACCAACTCGATGGCACCTAACAACAACAAAAAAAAGTACTACATTCAGTGAAACAATAGTCAAAAGTGAGGGGGATATAAGGATAATTTTGAATAAAGCTGAAATAAATTCATAAAAATGTATGATTAATTGGAGTAATTACAAATTAAATCAACTTTTATTAGAAGTCAAAGATTCTAAGAACAGATTTTTTAAGCCACCTATATGTGTTTTAGAAAAAATTCATCTAAAACCTAACAGTTTGAGATTGTAATGAAAGGATGGGAAAAGATGTAGTGAATAATTACCAAAGAAAGTGACGTTGGCAACATGAATGTTGTTGTTGTTAGGTGCCGTCCAGTCGCATCTGGCTCATAGTGACCCTATGTACAACAGAATGAAACATTCCCCTATTCTGTGCCAGACACACAATCTTATTTATGTTTAAGCCCTTTTTTGCAGAAAATGTGTCAATCCATCTAGTGGAACGTTTTCCTTTTTTCATTGACCTGACACTCTCCCAAACATGATGTCCTTCTCCAGGGATTGGTCCCTCCTGACTACATTTCCAAAATATGTATGATACAGTCTAGCCATCCTTGCTTCTAAGGAGCATTCTGGTTGCTCTTCTTCTAGGACAGATCTGTTGGTTCTTTTGGCAGTCCATGGTATATTCAATATTCATCTCCAGCACTATAAATCAAAAGCATCAATTCTTCTCCTTTTCTCCAATTGTTCAATGTCCAGCTTTCACAAGCATATGAGGTGACTGAAAATACCATCTCACGAGTCAGGCACAATTTTATCTTCAATGTGACATCTTTACTTTTCAATACTCTAAAGAAATCTTTTGCCACAGCTTTTCCCAAAGTAATGTGTCTTTTGATTTCTTTACTGCTGCTTCCAAAATAATATAGTCACAGAGAATGCCCTTCCTTTTGCATATCTTCTTTCCAGATGGTCACTGCAGTACTTTTGGAGTCCTGTTGCTTATTGCTGTGGACTCCATAGAAATCATTTCTGTATCAAGTGCGCATGTTTTCATGACTTCAGTTTAGATCTGTATATTCCAAATAAACCACCTCTATTTTTGTTATTTCACCTCCATTAGAAGATTTAAAAGCACATACTTTGCATGTGGTCTACCTCTAGGCTGCACCCCCAGCCCATTTTTTATCTCAATTTGTTTTTGTTTTGTTTTGTTTAATTTTGATTCAGAGTCTCACCTAATTACAGTTTGTCTCTGGCCTCTAACTCATGATCCTCCTGCCCCCACTTCCAAAGTTGCTAGTATTACAGGTCTGTACCACCATGCCCTGGCAAATATTTTCTCTTATAATTCAAGAACAAAACACATCAACTACTTGAATAAGTCCCAATCAACTTCTACTATATTGAAAAAGGTGATAGAATTCCTACAAGAATCAATTTAATGGATCAAATTCACACAACTTGTCATTGGTATGTAAAAATAAGTATTTAAAAAATGAAGTTTTTTTCTACATATACTCCAGCAATATTAACCCTTTTGATGATACCAAGATAATTTTTAATCTCTTCCAAATGATAATATATTATAAATTAATTAGGAGCTACACTGAAAAGAATTTATTCTATTGAAAATTTTAAAATCATTTGTAAATATTCTGATTACAAGTCAAATTAAATGTGCGTAAGGAAATGTGGCACCTTTGCTGGGTAACATTGAGTGTCCTCCCACTCTGTCTCCAAGTTCACCTTTGTAATTGAATTAAGGCCCACCATAGTGATCGCACCTTAATCCATTAAAGCCCATCATATAATTTATAGGAAAATAACCAAATTCACCAATTATTTTTTTTAGAATTTATATGAGACTTGCACACATGCACATGCTATCACACCATATCTCAACATTATCTCCTGCCAGCTGCTTGCTTTTTTGTTTAGTCTAACAGAAACTTTAGTAACATGAACATTTACATTTCTATGCCTAATGACTGTGATATATTTCTGAGTGTAGTGTGATAAAGCAAGGCAGGGCGTGTAAACACTAAGTACTGTGTATAATTCTTCCATAGCTATCCTGAAATATACGCTACAAATTATTCACGACTTCTTTTTAATTCAGTAGTTTAATTGCTGTTAAACTTGGTGTCTGTTATGTAGGATATTGGGTTTTGAGAATGTCAGACTCATATACCATGAAATTTTTATATTTCAATTTTTCTAGTAATTATAAAAACGTGTTTAAAAACTTGGAAGGTGCTTCTGATTATTCTCAGGAGAGAGACAGACAAACATAGCAGAAGTAGATAATTTATCTGATCAAGATGATACTGATGAAAATATAGTTGGAAATGATGAAGTGTTTGATGCTCCAGGACAACTGGAAATTGTCACTGACAATGATAATATCAATGAGGAAGACAATGTGGATTTAAATGTATCCTTATTATCAACATCAGTAAATAAAAGAAAATTAGAGAAAAACTTGAAACTAATGGAAAAAAGGCTCCTCCTATGTAAAACTTCCCTTCTCTTGGAAATGCTTTTGTAACTAATACAGAAAAGCTAAAACACAGTATGAAAGGAAAATCTCCTTGAAAATATTTTGAAATTTTTTTCACAGATGTTGTTTTTGAAATTATCTAAAATTGCAACATGGTACGAAAGTTTCCTATGGTCATCCTAAATTGCTGCCTAACATATCAAGGACACATGTAAATGAAGAAATAATATTTGATGGGATTCACATTCAAAAGAGAAATACCACATGATCTCAATCATATGTGGGAGCTAGATCTACCTTAAATTAAAAAAAATTATATATATGTTGTTGTTAGGTGCCATTTAGTTGGTATCTGACTCATATTGACCCTATGTACAACAGGTGAAGGAGTATTGTCAGTACTTCTCTGCTATTCATAGGGTTTTCAATGGCTGATTGTTTTTTGGGAGTGGGTTGCTGGGTCCTTCTCCCAAGTCTACAGCACCTGGTGTTCCCAGGCAGTCTCCCATCTAAGTACTAGCCAGATCTGATCCTGCTTAGCTTCTGAGATCTGATGGGATCAGATGCCACAGTGGAACACTGCAGGCATATATATATATATATATATACACACATATATATGCATACATACATATGTACACACACACACATATACATACACACACACATACACACACACCAATGTACATATCTAAGATTGGAAAATACAAGGAGACCCAACAAGAGGGAGGAGAGGACAAGTGGGAGGGAGAGGGAGAGGGAAAGTGGGAGGAGCAGGGGGAACAATATAGCACAATAAAGAGGGAGACAACATGCACAAAATATAGGGTGTAGCTCTATGAAAATCCCATAATGAATCCCACTATAATGTATACAACTTAAAAATCATAAAATATCTCATAAATGTCAACAATCATTGATATGTGCCAATCAAAAAGTCTTTGTGTATTGTTTACAGAGATGAAAATGTTGGTACTGGCACAAAAGCACGCATGAAGACCAATGGAAAAGTACAGAAGACCCAGATATACACCCACACAACTACAGCCACCTGATCATTGACAAAGGGGCTAAAAGTATACATTGGAGAAAAGATAGCCTTTTCCACAAATGATGCTGGGAAAATTGGATATCCACATGTAGAAGAAGGAAAGTAGGCACATACCTCTCACTATGTATGAGAATCAGCTCAAAATGGATGAGACCATTAAAACCTTAACGCTGCTAGAAGAACATACTCCTTTGCCACATAGGCATAGGCAAGTACTTCCTTAACAAGACTCCAATTGCCCAGGAAACTGCACCGAGAATCAACAGATGGGATTACATAAAACCACTTTAATTCTGGAAAAACTGTTAGATGTATGCAAAAGAGGTATGTATAATGATGTTCCTTAGAACACTAGAGGTAATAACAAAAACAAAAATGGAAAAATGAAACAATCCAAATGCCCATCAAAAAGGAAATTAATCAAATTTTGATGTAATTCATATGACACAGCAATTAAAGCAAATAAAAATAGCTGTGTGTATCAATTCAAATAAAATGCTCTGTACATCAATGGAAACAATAAAGTAAAGGGAGAGCCCACAGAATGGAAGAAAATCTTTGCATCCTTTTCATCTGACAAAGGAATAATTTCTAGAATATACAAAGAATTTAAGAAATCAAACACCAAAGTAACAAATAATCCATTAACTAAGTGGGCAATGGAACTGGATATTTCAAGAGAAAAAATACAAATGGTCAATAAACACAGAAAAAAATGCTCAGTATCCCTACCTATGAGGGAAATGCAAGTCAAAACAACATTGAGATTCCATCTCACTCCTGTAAGAATGGCCAAGATTAACAAGTAACAACAGATGCTGGTAAGTATGCATAGAAAAAGGAACAATTTTACACTGTTGGTGGGACTATAAATTAGTTCAACCACTTTGGAAATCAATATGGAGGTACCTCATAGAACTAAAAATAGAACTACCATATGATCCTCATATACCACTTCTAGGAATGTACACAAAGGAAGATAAGTCATCATACCACTGGGACACCTGCACTGCCATATTTAATGCAGCTTTCCTCACAATTGCAAGGGTATGGAACCAACCCAGATGTCCATAAATAAGAGTATAGGATTTTAAAATTGTGGTGTATATACACACAATAGAATACTATTCAGCAGTAAAGAATGAAATTATGTCACTTGTAGCAAAAATAGAACTGGAGAGTATCATTTTAAGGAAGGTAATCCAGACTCAAAAAGAAATACTGAAAGTTCCCTCTCATATGTGGGAGCTAAATCTACCTTAAAGGAAAAAAATTATATATATATGAATAATCATACTTATCTAGAAGAATGATATTTATCTAAGAATGGAAAATACAAGTGGACCCAATATAACGGAAGAGGGGACCAGTGGGAGGGAGTGGATGATGGGGAAAGAAGTAAGGGGAGGGGAAACAATGTAGAAGAGTAAAGAGGAGAGAAAAAAACACAAAATACAGGATGCAGCTCTATAAATATATGGAGAAAAAAGGAACAAAAAGGGAAGAAAAAAATCAGAGTATGACCCATGGTTCCATACAATAGTCATTACCTATTAATTAAAATTCCTACATTTTTCTTCTTTCATTTATTCTGTTTTGTAAAATTTAAAGTAGAAGGAAATGTAAGCAAAACTTATTTAGTAGTTGCATAATTAGCACATCAAATGACTTATTACTCTGTACCCCACTAACATGTATAATAAAAATACTAATAAAAAAGAGATGAAAATGTTAACCCAGTTTTAATAATTGTACACTGTACATATGAACTGAATTATTACTATGTACCCTATAAATATGTACAATTAAAACATTAAAAAACTGAGTGTTCTCCCACTCTGATTCTAGATTCATCTGTGTTAATTACTTTGCCTAATTGGCCAGAAGCAAATGTGATCCAAGAAGAGACTTTTAAAACATTGAACATTTGGGCTAGCCTGACTTAGAATTTTTCCACACTCATGGGAATAAACCCTGGCTAGCTACTAGAAATTAAGAAATAATGTAAAGCAAAAACAATCATTACCCACTAGACCTACCTACTCCTAGAAAACTTAGCTGGCCATAGAGGCATGAGAAAACTCTGCTGGGCCCAATTCAAATTCCAGACCTACATAACTGAGGAAAGTAACTGGTTGTAGGTTTAAACCATTACATATTGGGGTTTGATGTGCACACAAAACTAAGAGACATATATACAGATAAGACCATTTGTATAATTTTTGTAAGTTCACGAAATAATATTAAATATTGCCAAGGAAAATATAATTTGCATCGAAAAATTATAAAACACAGATAAGGATATGCATATGAAGTTTGTGATAGTGGTTAGCACTAGGGTGAAGAGAAGAGAATACAACAAAGGAGATAAAGGGACAATTTTAAACTTTGATCCCCAGCACTACAAAACAATCCTGAAATGATCAGCCATTGAAAACTCTATGAATAGCAGAGAATTGCTAACAGTGCTGAACATGACACAGTGTTGAAGAATGTTTTGTTCTGTTGTATAGGATTGCTATGAGTTAGACCCAACTTGACGGCACCTAACAACAATATAGGGTTTATTTATTAAAAGGTAAAAACTTTACAGAAGAAGTCATACGATAAAGTTTCCATAACCCTGGGAGGGAGGCAAAATTTTCTTAGAATTCAAAAATTACAAACCATAAAAGATAAACAAGTGTTAAACTGGAGCTCATCAAAATATAAAATGTCTGCTCTTTGTAAACATTTTAGGAAATAAAAAGGCAAGGGAAACTGGGATAAAATGTCTGCAATGCATATATCTAACAGAGGACTTGTATCTAGAATATGTCTTTGATAGTCTGAAGAAAACCTCATTTTTTTAGATGGACAAAAAGGATGACAAAATTATAGCATAAAATGTTCAACATCATTAGCCACCAGGGAAATGCAGATTGAACCATAATAAAGTGTCTTCAAGCCACTGAAATGTCTAAAAAATTAAAAACTGAAAACAACAAATGCTAGGTAAAGACATGGAATAACTTGCAATCTTAAACATTGCTGATGGGAATGTAAAGGGGTACAACCTCTTTGAAGACTGTCATGATGAAGCCCATTATTTTGCACACTGACTCATAAAAGCCTGCAGGCGTAGCACCGTGGCTTCTGATCCCACCAGATCTTGGAAGCTAAGCAGGGTCGGGCCTAGTTAGTACTTGGATGGGAGACCACCTGGGAACACCAGATACTGTAGGCTTGGGAGAAGGACCCAGCAACCCATTCCCCAAAATCAACCTGCCATTGAAAAGCAATGACAATAGTGTTTCGCCTGTTGTATGTAGGGTCCCTGTGGGTCGGACACCAACTCAACAGCACCTAACAACAACTAAAAAATAAAGACCAATAAAAATCAGTAAGTCATTGGTGATTAGATACAAAGAAAAATCAATGTACTTTATTTTGAATAGACAATATATTCATATGGTACAAAGTTTAAATAATATTTGGTATTGTACCCTTTGGGGATATACAATGAAAAATCACCCCCTATGTCTAACCCAATTTCTCTCCCCAAGTCAACTATAATGACCAATTTCTTGGGCATCCTTCTCTTTATATTCTAATATAACATGAGCACACATATACAAATTATGGATATAAACTCTCTTTGAAGGAGTACAAAACTGAAAATGTATTTTAGAGGACTTCAAAATTATTTCTCACTTTACTTTCAGCTCCTTAGAAATCTACTGTTCAGTGTACCATAGTGTGTACAACCAGCTCCTACAGATGAGTTTTTGTTTCCAATCTCTTGTTATCATAGACATGATTGCAATAAATACATGTGCATTTTGTTAAAACCCTGCAAGTATAATTTCAGGGTTCAAGAGACTGAGTATTTTTATTTTTATTACATACCCTTTGGAGAACAATAATAGTCAAGTAGAACTACTTGCATATCATTTAGCAAAATCTCCTGAATTCAATTTCTACTCTTCTCACTTCCTTTTTTTTTTAACAGTACTGAAAGGTTGAACCCAAGAGTTTCCTGCATGCTTTTGCAAGTGCTCTGCCACTAAGCTGCACCCTAGCCCACTGTTTATTTTTTATCTTGAGACATGGTCTTGCTAAGTTATGCAGACTGCCTCTAGCCTGGAACTGGTGATCTTCCTGCCTCAGCCACCAGAGACACTGGGATTATAGGTGTGCACTACCATGCCAGCTTCTCCCTCTTCCTTTCTTTGTGACTGGGCACATTACTTATCTTTGTAATCTTTGTAGTTATTTCTCTCTCAATTTTGCCATCTAAAAATAGAAATGGTTACTGGGTTTGCTTTATAGGAATGTTGTGAGGAATTAGTTAATAAATACATGCAGAACTCTTACAACAGCATTTGAGATAAAATAAGCACTCAGAGAATGTTAGCTATTATTAATAGGTCTATTATCAACCCATATGAAAAAGAAATACAAGTTTTTATTAAATAATTTTTAATCTCTCTCAATATAATAGTATATTTACCTAATTCATCATGGTTTTAATTTATATTTCTCTGTAATTTTTAATGTACTCTCATGTTTTCATAAATTTATGAGTTACTTTTTACCTTCTGTGAACCACTTATTTATGACCTTTGCCCTTATTTCATAGTTGTATTTTTTATTTTATTATTAATGAATAGGAAGTTTTACATACTGATATTAAGGAAAAATTGTTTTGCATATAATGTTACAATTTTTTCTTTATCTTTGTGTGTGTGTGTGTCTGTGTGTGTATGTGTGTGTGTGTGTGTGTGTGTGTGCATACATGTGTGTTTAGTACTGGGGAGTTGAACCCAAGGCCTCACACATCTAGGCAAGTGCTCTACTAATCAGCTGCACCCCTGGTCCCTTTTTCTCATTTCTTATTTTTAGACAGAGTCTCACTAAGTCTCACAGGCTAACTCTGGCCACAGACTTGCCACCCTCCTACCTACTTCTCAGGCTGCTGGGATGTTGAGCCACAGCACCTGGCTGGTACAAATATTTTTTTCTAAATTTCTTCTATTTTTATTAATAGTTATTGCTGCAGTGCAAATGTTCAATTTTTATTCAAATTGATGAACCATTTCTTGTATGGCTTCTGGTTTTGTGTGACATTTAGAAATGTTTTTGTATTCTAATTTTTTTTCATTTTTCTGTTTTATTCTAGTACTTTTATTAACTTTTTTATAGTAAAATCTTTGCTCCATATGAAATTATTGTTGGATCCAATTTTATTTTTTTCCAGATGGCTAGGCAGTTGTTTCAGTATCATTTACTGAATAATTTCTTTTTTCTACTGTTTTTTCAATGCTTCCTTTAACACATACTAAACTCACAAATGCATTCAACCCATTTCTTGGCATATTACTTTGTTTTACTAAAGAATCCCTAAGTTATGTGTCAGCACCAACATTAAGATTGACATATTTTTATAGTATGTTTAATACCCTATAAAACTACCTATACATTCCTTTGGTGAACATATTCAAAAGACAATGACTTATTTATAGGATGACGGATGGTAAGTAAAATAATCCAGACTCAGATGAATATCACATGTTTTCTCTCATATGTAGAATCTAGATTTTTTAAAATTTTATACATGTATCTGTTTGTTACATGCACGCACACACCCAAGTTATGAAAGTAAAAGGAGGAGCATTACGAGGAAGAAGGGGACCAGTGGGAAGGAGGGATAAGAAAGGCCAGTGGGGGTGACTAGGAGCAAAGTAGGTGATATACATGTGTAAAAATAACAAATGAAACCCATCATTTGGTATACTAATTTAAATGTTTTTAATTTTAAAAAACCAATGGCTTTTCCCCCCAGAATTTTTCTAACAATACAAGTTTATTTTAACATCAGAAAATTAGAGTCAGTTTGTACAGTTCTTTTTAAAGCCCTCTTAGCATAACTACTTAGGAACATGTTAAACATTTATATTTAATAAAGGAGACTAAGCATGATAATGATAGTGAGTTCTCATGTCCAAGATTAGAAAATGTCTTTGATTTATTTAAGTCTTCTTGAGTACTTCAATAGTATTGTAACTTTCATTCATTTGTACTTTTTATATTTCTAATAAGTTTATTCCTAGGTCTTTAACCTTTTGTGGCTATGGTTAGCAAGTGCTTTCCTTCAATTATAGTTTTATCTTGCTTTATTTTATAGATAAGAGTGCTATTATTTTTTCTTCATGTCCTCTGTCACCTCACTGAATTTTCTTATTATTCTATTAAATTTTCAGGTGACTCTTGAGTTTTTAATGCATATAACTATATTACCTTGCCA
This sequence comes from Pedetes capensis, assembly GCA_007922755.1. Classification (NCBI taxonomy): domain Eukaryota; kingdom Metazoa; phylum Chordata; class Mammalia; order Rodentia; family Pedetidae; genus Pedetes; species Pedetes capensis. The sequence goes on from VMDO01024061.1 coordinate 26,006, forward strand.
TGGCCATTTCTAACCATGTCGTCTGACAAGGTCCAGATATGGGAGAGAGGGGTTCAAGGAACTCATCTTCCAAGAAATGGACGGGGATGGGGAAAAGGAATATATTTGCCTTCTGGGAATAGGATTACTACTTCTAATTATTATGTACATAATTACCTCATGTTTAGGATTAATGCTCATAACTAATATTGTGTTAAATTCTAATGAAACAGATGCTAAAAGAATGGCACGCCTGGGGGAATTTATAAATGAATCAGAGGTAACTACCACCAGTTGTAAGGGTTGTGTAGACAATATTCTAGTTAAAACTGGTCAACAATTTCTACCCTGGAACTCAAACATTAAGCAATCTATGCTTCAGCTACAGCAGGCTGTTAGTCCCTACTTGGACTGAAGTGCCCCCACCTATGGTAGCTAAGGTTTACAAGTACAGAACAATCAAAAAAAAAATACGTAGGCCTGTTCCCATAGTACAAGAGCCTCCTTATGTTGCTTATCTGATTAGAGAAAGATTATGGTATCCACCTAGGGGCCAAGGTATGCAGAGAGTACCTGATCCTCCCCTACCATACACTAGAGCATATAAAGAAGATGGTATCAGGATGGTGAATAAGGACGGAGTACATGTTCCATAAAACAGCTTAATGTTTATGGAACACTTAACAAGATCAGGGACACCATGATGCATTAAGTCCTAGGAGGAAAAGAAAGCCATTCTATGGGGTATCAATAGATATTATAAAAAATATTGCCCATTTAAAATTATAGCTCTTAGGTTTTAAATTCTTAAAGTAGTTTGTCTAGCTCTTGCTTAAAATAAAACACCTGAGCAATTAACCCAGGACAATCAAAAGATCATGCTGACCTTTCTAAGGAAACTGTTGTTTTATCATAATCATTCATCTGTGTGACTCTTAGCACATTCTACTCTTGTAACCATAAAGCATAATTGTTAGCTACGAAAGAATGTATAAAAACTGTTGACTGTTGTTCAATAAATGGAACAGAATCACACTGCCTCTGAGTTGCTGTGTCTCTGTCTCCCATTGCCGACTCTCTGCCCACCTCTGCCCACCTCTCTCTGCCCACCTTTGGGGTACCCTGGATCCTGTAGCAGCTGGACTGTGGCATTAACTGAAAATATTTATTTTGCCTTTTTTATAATTTCCACATCTCTCATTTTTCTAATTGAATTATGTTAACTAGATTTCATTAAAGAAGTGTCATAATGAACATCTTTCTTTTGTTCCTAAATGTAAAGGAATTTGTTTCAGATGTTCTATATGCTGTTCTTTTTGCAAATGGAACAGTTACATTTTTATGTTAACGATATTTTATGTTAAGGCAACTGCATTGAGTTTCTTATCAAGAGTGGATGATGGATGATAAGAAGACTTGTGGAGTAATATGATGGATAAGAAGCTACTTCTGTGTGATGTGATAAAGCAAAGGAGTCAGGACAAGAGAGGATAGACTCTATTCCAAACAGAGAAAGACTAGAAAAGCACAGATGTCACAAAAGATGTGATATTACAGTTTCAAAACACAGAGAACAGAAGGGCTATGCAGCAGGAAGGAGTGAATAGGCCATGTCTCCTGCTGTGGCTTCCCAGTGAGGGAGGAGAAACAGAAGAGCTCTCAAGAGAAAGCTGCTAAGATCCCCCAAATAAAAAGGGTAGAGAAATCCATCTCAACAGATGCAAAAATCACAAAACAGAAACACAAGAAACATGAAAAAACAAGCAACATGCTTCCACCAAAAGACCATAATTCTTCAACTACTGAATCCAAAGATACTGATATGGTTGAAATGTCAGACAGGGAATTCAAAAGTCTACTTGCAAAAATAATCGTTGACTTCAACAAATAGATAATGAATCTCATGAAATACTTTTTTAGCAAGAGATGATCATATATCTTTTCTCTTTTTATCTTTTATTTGGTAGTAGTATATATTTTAATATTGAGCTATTCTTATATATGTGGAATTCTGCAACTCAGGAGTAATTCTAACTGGCTCTAGGATATAATTTCCTTGCTCTTGTTTTATTCTTGAAATATTTTGTCAGATATTGACTTGAGCCAAAGTTCTTTCATTATTAGAATATATTTTAAACACCAGAGTCAATCTCTTTCTGATATTGCAAATCACATAAACTATATGCCAGAACTAGTTAGTCCAGAAGGACAATGACCATCCATAGCACTTTTTCACAGATCTAAGTAGTGTAACTGGTCTGGACAGAGGAGGTGGAGAAGTAGTTCATTCCAAAATAAAACCAAAAATTAAAACTTAAACTCAGAGGGGAATGGAGAGTATATTTTGTTTCTTTAGTTACTATGCTTTCACACTGAGCACATATAAGTGAAAGTTGTAATAACATCAAGCTAGACTCACCACAGTAGCAATGGAAGAAGAACATCTACAGGAGCAGAAATCATTGTGAATCTCCAAGTGCTGAGATATACCTTTATCTAAGAATATATTAACAATTACTTTGAGCAGGAACACTTAATTTTGGGTGATGCTGTTTTCTTTCTTAAAGCTTGATTTCAGGTGATTACTCAAGTCCTCTAATTTATTTTCAATGTCCTAGACATGAATGTGATAAAGTACATATGGTCAAACACAATTTTAATAAATATTAAAGGTTAACAATAGACAAAGTTAAAGAGTAGTACAATCTAGCTATCCTGGCTTACTAGATGCAAAATTCTCAGAAGTTATGAGATTTTATCTCACCCTTATGGGCCACTAGAGGAGAAAGAACACCTCAAGGAGTTTCCACCTTTCAGTCTCTAATTTCCATTTCCATAATCCTCCTCCCACTTGTTCCTGAATTACTTCCACTTTGAATTACCTCTCATCCCAAAGGAGAAGTCCCACAGTATAATGGCTATTTGCTCACAAACCCTCTTCCTCAGAGCAAGAATAATAGGAAAGGCAAGAACATTGAAAGTAAAAAAGGCATTTTCAAAATGGTTTTAAATGTTTTTTGTGTGAAACAATCTATTTTATAATATCCTGAGTTAGTAAAGTGACCTTTTCCTATTTCACTTGTTTTGACTTTGCTACTTTCTGAGAACTAAAAACAAAACTATACATGAGAAAAATATGGAGGTTCCATGAGTATTACAGTAAAGCTGTTTTTTCTGTCTTCTTTGCTTTTCTAATCAGAATGCAATTCCCAAAACCACCAGAATAATCCTCACTGATGCCACTAAAACTGTTGGCAATAACATATGTCCCTATCAAGTCCACATAGGGTGGAAGCTTATGTCCAGTAAGTTATTCAGTTTTTCCTCCAACCAGCTCCCTAGCCATCAAAACAAACTCACTCCATGTGACTTTTCTCTGCCAAAAGGAATCTCAGCATGGTAATGGAAGCATAATTTTCCTATTCAAAAGTGTGGCTATGAGGCATAAATAATATGAAGTTTCAGTTTTCAAAAGCAAGTGTCTTGCTATAAAGAACAGTTCAAAAAGAGTTGTTGTTGTTGTTGTTGTTGTTGTTGTTGTTGTTAGGCTCCATCAAGTCTGCTCCAACTCATAGCAACCCTATGTACAACAAAACTAAACACTACCCAACACTGTGCCATGCACACGGTCTTTTTTATGTTTAAGTTCATAGTTATACCCACCATATCAATCCATCTAGTAGAGAGTGTTCCTTTCTAGACTGTGGCCCCACAGGGGAGAAATGGAAACAGAGTTTGTTCAACTGAAAATACTCAAAATGTGGATTTATGGAGGATGCCAAAAGAAATATACCCATTTTAGAGATGTTATCTACATATTACTTTTCTAAATTGAATTGAATTGCAATGGTAATCACTGTCAGTACCTCTTGTAATTATAGACATCAAACATGACTTGTATTTATCTTTTGTTATGAGTATATACTGAGCATTACAATTTTAATACTTAAAATGTGTGTACATCTTTGGCACCCTCTCTGTGTATAATAATGAAACCCTTCACTTTCTAAACTAAATATATAATTATAAATATATACACACAAAATAATGAAACCTCTTTGTACAATAAAAATTCACTAAAAAGAGAAATAGATTAAGAAAATGATTGAGAAGACCAAAATATTAGGCAAAAACAATAGAGGGAAAAAACTAGTAACCTTGAAGAAAACACAGGAAAGCTTCCAAATTGAAGCACAGAAATAAAAAGGATTGAAAAAAAATAAAGTCACAGTAATCTCTTGGGCAAAAACTAGAAGTTGTTAAAAGAGTAAGAAGTGTCCCCAAAAGAAAAGAAAGGGGAAGAAAAAATATTTACAGGAAATATTGGTAAGATTTTTCCAGATCTGATGAAAAATAGTAATGCATAGATCCAGGCACCTTGGATAAACATAAAAGAAAAACATAAATTATATCATAAATA